>CM033037.1:417500-575000 GCA_019207045.1 Branchiostoma floridae x Branchiostoma belcheri | reverse complement strand
CTGGTTTCACCATACTTGTTTGTACTTCATGCAGTGATGTTTCCATTGATGCCAAAGCTGACAAGTTTTCCTTCTGTCCACCATTTGCAATGTAGGTTCTGAGCCTGAGTTCTGCTGAGATGCTGGTAAGCACTGTCAGGTGGTGTGCATTGCTGGAACTGATCACTTGTTGGTTTTCCATTTCTTCTATTGTCTCCCAAACTGTGGTGGGTATGATGCCTGAAGATAGTGCCAAGCAGTCCACTGCTACAGCTGGGAAGCGATAGATGTCTTTCTTTACATCAATCAGCCTTGCTGCAATTGTTCCTTTATCATCATTGTAGCTTTTCCTGTTTTCCTTCAGTGTCTCCTGTGCCAGTTGTTGAGCCATTTTACACCCATCAGCTTGCAGTAAATTCACTGTGATGGTCATGTACATGTCAATCAAATCCTGATCCCCAGTTATTAGGCATGGGTTTTTCAGGATAATGGCAAGGTGATATCTTTCCTTCAAGTACAATGTGGCATCATCTTGTAACTTTGAAACCATGTTTTCCGGGGTGCAGATGAGTTCACTGGGTGGTTTGTCCTTAGTTCCCTGCCTGCCCAGTGGAGTCTTGCTTGCCTTTGGCATGGACCCATCAAATGCAAACCCACGAGGTGTAACAGAGTCATAGTACCAGTTGTCAAGTGGGTTCTCAGAGTAGAAGTTATTGAGATATTTTATTCCCAGTGCTGGGAGAATGGTTTCTCCCAGGTTGACCACCTTGAGGTGTAGATAGTGCGTGAATTTGTGAAAATATATAAGACATTCTTCACTTTCTTCCTCTACCAAGATGGCAAACTCCAGGTCTGAGTATGGAGTTACCAGTGCTGTGGCCTGTGAACCCAAACCTATCAGGGCATACTTACAGGGAGGGGGACCCATTAACCCAATACACTCTTCTACAAGCAGGCTGATGAACTCCTTCCTTTCTTGTGCAATGTTCTCAAACAAGTGTCTGACAGCCTGAGCTCGTTTTGCCTCTATCTCTTTGACACTTGGGTCATCCTCATCATGTACATAGGGATCCAGCTGCTGGTCAATAGTTTCCATCTCCAGCTTGATCTGGTCCCGCATCTCCTTCAGCTGCTTCTTGTGCTTTTCTGTGTTGTCTTGGCTTACATTGCAATGAATTCCTAAGATATATCTGAGAAACAACTTCTCTACTTCTCTAATACCTGTTTCTATGTTACCATTGAGGACTTGATCCTCTGACCTGGCTATTGCTGCATTGTAGAGTGCTGCTGCTTTGACAAAGTCTCCTCCGTCTATTGTCTGCTGACCTCGCTTACTGTAGACATCCCCCAACTTGCACAGGGGCTCCACCTCTCTCTGGTACTGCTGGGATGTGGGGTCTGGGGAGAAAAACAGTCATCTGCATTTACAGTGTTGCTGGTTATGCTTACATTATAGTTTGTAAATGTACACATAATTTATACTGGCTTCTGTTTATCCTGAAATAAAGAAATTAGTCAATGTGAAACAGACATTAGTCATGTGGTGTTTACATTCAGAGATGAAGTCTCAGAGAAATAAAATCTGTTTTTGATGACTTAATGAATATTTGTTTTTATGAATCCATGAGGACTTCCGTCTCCTGTCTGCTGACCTCGCTTACTGTAGACATCCCCCAACTTGCACAGGGGCTCCACCTCTCTCTGGTACTGCTGGGCTGTGGGGTCTGATTTGAATGAACTTGATCATTGACTTATCATAGTACAGTCAAACCTGTCTATAGTGGCCAATCAAGGGACTGGTCAAAATTGGCCACTATAGATCTAGAGAGGTGGCCACAATAGAGAAAATGCTGATTAATTGACCACAAGCAATAAGTTACACATGGTTTTAGTACCCATTGATCTTTATTCACATAATACAGTACTGTACATGTACTGCAATGATTGTTCACTCTACTTTATACTTATGGCAAACAAACTTGCACTTGACATGCTCTGAGTGGGCATTGACAACAAAAGAACAACATGAAATTGTAATTGACATCAAAATGTCTGACGAACGTTCCTGTTCTTGGCTGACGTGGTATTATTCTCAAAGTCTTCAAGGTGTTCCCGCTTGCGTTTGAGAATCATCTGGATTTGAGTTTTCCCAACTCCGAAATCCTTGGTCAGCTGTCTGGACAGTTCCATGAGTTTTCCCCCATAGACGTTTCCCCGTCTGACTTTTTTTTGTTTTTTTCCCCGTCGTCATTGGGGCATTCCGCCACGACACCGGGGAATGCTCCGCGACAACGGGGAATGCTAAAAAAAGATCCGACGGGGAAACGTCTATCTATAGGGGAAAATTCCTGATCCCGTCTGGATGATGTCGTGCCATGATTTCTCCGCCAACTGGATCACTTCCACTTTCTGCCGTAGGGTGAACGAAATTGTCTCCGCTCTTGCCATCGTACTCTTCACAATCGCCACGTGAACTCGAAAGTGGCTGACTTGAGATCTAGCTTCATGCCAGTTCTACAATTGATATTGTCTTAATAGACCGTTTTCGACATATTTCTTTAATCCTTCGGCTTAGATCCTTTGATACTTCACTGTCTGTGTGTTCCCGCTCGCGTTCACACATCAGATTCTCCCATTATGCTAGATAAAGTGTTCATAAGAAAAGCCTGTCATTTTATACTTATCTATTAACAAATGGGGAATTTCTCCAGTACAGTGAACCTGTAAATACTGTACATAACAATAGCATCTGTCCTCTCTGTCACGACTAGTGGAAGATTAGCTCTTCAGAGTTGAACTGGATCAAGATAACTTTCCCTTTCACTTTTTTTCATTTTTTTCACCAAATTGGTAGAGAGCTTTGTCAAATTGCTCTGCCACAGCAATGCCACCAGCAATGCCTACAGCAGTTTCATTGAGATATCTGCTTTAAAAGAAATGATGCTTTGATTGAACAATGTTTACCTGTCAGTTTCTCCCTTACCTCTGACATGTACTGCCTTGAGTGCAGCTGCAAAGTGCTGCTCTGCTGAGTCCAGGTCTGTCCTGGCAAGGGAGGCTTCACCTTCCTTTAGGTGGACTTTGTACAGTCTTAGACTGAAATACATGACTTTTGGTCATTGTTGGGTGACTTGCATAAACACACAATGCATGTTATGGGTCTAACATTGTGAAGATCAAGTTTGTATCTGTATAGCCAGTATAACTGCCCTTCAGTGTTACAGTAACACACCAGCTTCACAGGCACGTGGTGCGGCAGCGGCCTCACCAAACTTTTGCACATCTGACTGCAAGTGTTGTTTGAAGCTATCTAGTGAGGATGCGCCTACTGTACATGATGGCAATGAAAACTTTCTGGTGTCTTGAACGAAGGCATGACTATTTCAGAATCTGTTCTTGTCTGAGCTGGTTTAAGATACTCAGTATTTGGTACATCTACCAGACTGAGTTTATTAGTCATTTTGTACATCATACATAGTCTGGATATTTTTCTTTTGTCTTCATGTGATGTCCACTGCAAATCTGTTTTCATTTTGGTAACACTAGTACTCCTGTCATAGTTGTTTGTACAGAATCTAGCAGCTATGGACCAGTAAAACTAAAAGAGTTCCAACTTCAAGTTGGTCACTCCTGGTCTTGTTGCTTTGCTGAAAAAATAGAATTGATCCAGGGCTGTCACATTTGAGCTAAGACTGTTACCTTTCAGACATGGACAAGCAGTTGCAGTCTATCTGAGTTATATTGTTGTCGACTTTCTAAAACTTATAGTAAAATTTCCTACCTTGTTACATGTATATCTGGATTAAGAACTTGGTCCTGAATGACATCAGTTCCTGTGATGTTCCCAGACTGGTGCTCCATGTGTGGCCTTCTTTTTCTCAGTCGTTGTTTCTTTAGCTTTAGTGAATACATAATTCAAGACATATTTGTCAACATTTTGTTATTGTTATTGTTATTGGGTGGGCCGACTGCTCTCTTAGCGGCCAGGGGCTGAATTGTGAGGAGTTTACAATAGGCGGGGCTAAATCGCAAGGGTCTGGAGCGAGCTGCCATTCGGCACTAATCTGGACAGGTGACCTCAATATGACAGTGTGTAATTGCCCCAGGTGTGGCCATAGGACTGTAGGGTTGAACCACTCACACTGAGAAGGACTCTTACTCTTTTCGATAAGTGCGGTGGGTTCTTTAACGTGCTCTAGGTGTGGCTCTGAAGGCCTCTCTAACATGGGTTCTCAGTTTAACATCCTACTCGAGCTAGGTATTCATTATGACATGAGCACAAGATCGGTAGCAGTCATCAACAAATTCGAACCCAGAACATAAGGGTTATGAATCGAACACCCTGCCAATTGCGCCACATGACCCCACATTTGCATACATTTGTACCTGTACCTGTGTGTGTGTGTGCATGTGTGTGTATGAGTGTGTCTGTCTGTCTGTTTGTTTGTGGTTCAACTGTCTGTATCTGTGTGTGTACGGTATTTTCTCGAATAAAGTACGCACCCCTGATTTGAGGCAAGTCTCAGACAGATCTGTGGGATTGAAAGGTAAAATGGAAAGTTTGATTGTATGCAATAACACTCTTATGTAAATCATGTTTAGGCAGTTCCTCTGGTAAAAGAACATCAATGTGTAATTTTTGAAACCTTCCTATAAGTGTAGCTACACCTTGCTTTCTTTTAGGCTCTTTTACCTTTCATCCGTGTAATTACCTCAAATAAAGTACACACCCCTACTTTGGCAACAACTTGTAGCACCTTTTCAATTTTGAAAAGATTTAAAAGTGTACTTTATTTGAGAAAATATGGTGCATGACATTGTGTGTGTGTGATTATGTGTGTTTGTGTGTGTATATCTGATGGACCGTTTTTTCCGATAACCCAATCATGTGAATATGCTGTCACCTGCCTTAAGTTTACAACTCTATCTGGAGCAAATTATAGACAACATCACTGGTCCCTTCGTTTTCCACAACCCCTGTAATGTTTTACAAAAGATGCACCACAACATTCTTATCGGTTTATGACTTTGAAGACTATTATAGCCACGGGTAGGATTTCAACCCCCCAAAATGGCTGTCACAAATGAAAAGACACAAAGAATTGAAATAGTAACCAAAAATGTAACAAATCCAGTTCCATGTATGATTGTTCGGCAGGTGAAACCAGCTACTCAGGCCCTCTGACCGATCACGTCTGATTGCTCCCATCGCTGATCTTGTAGGCTGTGTGAGGTGAATTATACCTGTCGCCAGATTCGGTAACAAATGTTGCCACCATGAGTAGGACATTTGTCACTTTTATATTAGCTACGTATAAGACTAGAAATGGCCGTTATTGTGACGCTGTACAGTTTTTCTGGCTTTTTAAAGAAACAAGAAAGTGTTGTTGACTGTCACTTGTATCCCAGCTCAACAAAATTTTGTACAGAAAAGATTGTAACAAACATTACCATTTTTCTATGCTTTCTAAGCTTAAATGAAATCTACCTGACCTGGTGTAAAAATGCTGCCCACTTTTTAAATGTCCCTAAGGACGTCCATTCATATCTACATGATGTGGCCAAGAATGTTAATCATTTCAAAGAAAAAAGGTTAAAGTTTACTGTTGTAACAAACTTTACCGGTAACATTTGTTAGCCACCCTGTATGCATTATACCAATGGATAAGAAAATAATAAGTGACTTATTAGTTACCATTTGGGGCTATGGTTCAAAGAGAAATTTTCCTAAACAATCAGGTAGGTTTCACTGAAAAAAGCCGGTTTATTTTTCAAACAAAAAATGACAATTTTTTACATTTCAATCAGAATGAGTGTTGTATGTGCATACAATGTATTTTTTGTGTGTGTGTTTTTGTGTGATTTTGTGTTTCTGTGTGTCTGTGTGTGTGTGTGAGGGAGTGCGCATATAATAATTGTTTACTGCATCTGTGCACACTTTGTGTAGTAGCATGATATGTTGGTAAATACAGTTTTACACAACACAAAATGACATACTACTGACTGCTTTGTAACTAAATGACCTTTCTTACCTCTTCCCTGACCTTTTTCATGTATCTGGTGCGATGTTCCAGAGTCAGTTTTGTCTCAGGATCCCCACATCTTGTCAGGGCCTTGTTGTACATGGCAGCTGCCTTGGAGAACTGGGATACATTAGAGGTTTTCTTGCCTTTCTCAAGGTAGAAATCTCCCTGTGATTTTAGTACCTCAAGCTCCAAGAAGATATCACTGTTCCTAATTGCAGTTACTAGTGTTTCGGTGTAAACCTCATCAACAGAGTGCCAGGGCTTACCAACTCTTCTGTCTAATTTGTCACAAATTTTCGCCACCCTTAAGGCGTTGCTGTCAGCAGGACCCCAGTAGTCTGGCAACAACCACTGAAATAGTGGCCTATACCCCTGTAGCAGTTGTCTGCAGAGTTTCTCCATGTAGCCGATACGATGTTCCAGTGTTTGTCCCATGTCTGGATCTGTGCAGCGCAGTAGGGCAGCAGCATACAGGGCAGCAGCCTTGTCAAACTCTGCTGAATCTTTACTGATCTTGGCTTTCTGAAGATGCAGGTCTCCAAGACTCTTCAGCACTTCTACCTCCATGGAGAGATCCTTGCTAAGAATGGCATCTCTCAGAGCCCTCGCATACCTGACCTCTTGTCCATGGTAACACTTGAGGCTCAACTCCAAGTTCTGTAGCTTGTTTACAAGGCTGGTTCTGTTGTTACCCCTTTTCTTCTGTTTACACCAATCATCACCCTGTTGTACTAGGAAGAAAAATTTTCTTCAGAAACTCTTATTTGAACATTTCTGGATTTATGTATTACCTGTACTTAACCTGTATCTCATGGAATTTCTGTACTCCCAGCTGGTACTTTCTTTAAACATTCCTCATCACTAGAATAAAATAAAAACCTTGGTGCAAGGTTTCTGGGTTTCCCCACTTTGTTACCTTTACGTTAAACCTACAACTGTACCTGAAAATCAACTTAACGCCTGATATGGTTACACCAAGGCTGTATAAATGTACTGCAAGACATGGGAGACATGCACACAGTGTGTCATATCAGCAAGCACCTGTAGCCACATTGTCAGTTCGAACAGACTTGTATAAATTCTCACCTGGATGGATGGGTACAAAATAAGCTTGCAGGAATGTCTCTGCCATGCTGAGACTCCACAGTTGTGAACCTGTCTCGGTAGAGACTTGTCTGTTTCTCTCTAATCAGCGAAAGTTCTGTTTTTTTCCCTCTGACTCAGGGTGGGCTTTCCATTAAGTTATGCCTACGTCATCAGTCTTTTGTCAGTCAGTCAGTAGGCATCCTTCCATCTTTCCAGTCTTTTGTGTACCTGCAGCTGAGCAAATAGCAACCTTGCAGTTGCACTGTTTGCATTATGGTTCAATAGCTATGTGAATACCACACATAAGGTCTCATTGATGTATTACTCCGCTAGTGGATACCCTAAAAGAGATCCGAGCCAAAAGCTAAACGGCTGGATGGACGCGTGTTTTTAGCGGTGAGAAATTCCCTTTTAGCCAGCGGAACTGATATCAAAAGTTAGATTGGTGAAATTTTGTTTCTAACTGAAGAAATAAGCAGGTAAAGTTTGGCAGCCGCGCGCTAGATCGGAGGTACACAGTCCTGGGTTTTGAGTGGTGTGGTTGACTAGTGGCAGCTAAAAAGTGCCTGTTGCGATGCCTGGCTAACTGCATTTTGTAATTGTCCTAATAAAAGACTGTACGCATAGAGGTTGTTAGGAGTTTTTTTACATGATGACGAGTAACTGTGCTCAACAAAGAATTAAAAAAATTGATCTATTTCAGGTTGGTTTATTACGAACGCGCCCATGTAAAACAGGGTGGTAGAGTTAAGGAGGCAAGCCAGACTCAGTGGTGACATCAGTGAATATAGACGCCTCAATGGCAGCCGCAACAAACTCTTACAGAGGGACAAACAAAACTGGTTGGAAAACACTGCTAAGGAAGCCGAAGCAGCAGCACGAGCTGGAAACCAGTCTGCCCTGTACAAAACTCTCAGGACTCTTTCTGGGAAGACCACCCCACCCACAGCCAATGTTAAGGCCCTGGATGGGTCTGACCTGGAGACACCAGAACAACAGCTAGAGAGGTGGAGGGAACACTTCTCAAACCTACTGAACCGTCCTCCACCTCCTCCGTGTGATGAGCTGGACGCTATGTCCTCATCGGCTGTGGAGGATGACTCCATCTCCATAGACCCTCCATCCCTAGATGAAGTTGAGAAAGCTATTGGAAAGCTCAAGCCAGGCCGCGCTGCTGGTGCAGATGGTATCCCACCAGAGTTGCTGCTGAAGGGAGGCCCAGCTGTGGTTGCCTGGCTGCACGCACTAATCGTCAGCATTTGGCGAACCGGGATCATCCCTGCAGACTGGCGCCTTGGTGTTATCCTCCCATTCTGGAAGAAAGGGCCCAAGGATAACTGCGGCAACTATAGAGGTATCACTCTGCTCAGTGTCCCAGGAAAGGTCCTTGCCCATATCCTCCTGGCAAGACTACGCCCCCTACTCCTTCGAAAACAACGCCGGGAACAGAGCGGTTTCACCCCAGGACGGTCTACGGTGGACAGAATTCTTACTCTCAGGATCCTTGCAGAGTTAAGGAGGGAGTATAGAGAACCACTCTATGCAACGTACGTTGATCTTAAACAGGCCTTTGACTCTGTGGACAGAGCTGCACTCTGGAAAATCCTGAAAGTCCTTGGCGTTCCGTCCAAACTCCTGGGTCTTCTCTCTTCCCTGTACTCAGACACGGTCTCCTGCGTAAGGGTGAATGGCCAAACTTCTGATGTTTTTGATATTAACAGCGGGGTAAGACAAGGGTGTGTACTTGCGCCCACCATCTTTAACACAGCAATCGACTACGTCATGGATAGGACTGTGACCCAGAGTTCCTGCGGTGCCAACTACGGCAGGGTTAGGATCACAGACCTTGACTATGCCGATGATGTAGCTCTCCTGGCAGATCTGCTGGAAACTCTCAGTACTGCTCTCCAGCACATGGATGCAGCAACAAAGCCACTCGGTCTCATGATTAGCTGGCAAAAGACCAAGGTACAAAGCCTGTGTGACTATGAACCCCCCCCAGAGAACCAGGTTATCAACGGCCAGGAAGTGGAAGCTGTCAACAAATTCAGCTATTCTAATTGAGTCAAGTTAGCGCTCCCAGCCTGTTTGCGCATTCCTTAAGAAGCGTAAACAGGTTGGGGGCGCGCCACGTGACCTCAATTACACCTGGACATACTCACCTGACCCAGGAGTACTTATTACACTGAGAAATCTTGCATTTTGTCATTCGGAGCGGACGAGCCTCACCGCAGCGTAGGGGAAGCTTCGCTACCACGTTTCTCGTCTTCTTCACTTCTTCCCAGCGCGACAGATGCTGATTTTGAGAGCCCAGTTTGGTAGTCAGGTTTGGGGGATGGTTTACTCTTACCAAGGAGATTTAAGTTCCTTGCTCTTACGTATCGTCCTGGGGTTTGCAGACTACGGTTGGTCGGGTCGGAGAGCCCGAGTTTTTAGCCCAGGACGGACAGTTTTAACGTGGCAGCCTGGCGACGGGGTTACTTGAACGTTTTGGCTGCCTTAGAGCATTCTTCTTGGGGTTCACAGGTGAGACTTGATTAGGTTCCTTTGTTGTTCCTATTATTATTTTGTGGATCTTGTCCACAGTGCTGCTTTTTCGTTTGGTTTCCGCTAGTATTGTTTAACGTTTTATGTGGAGGGTGACCACTGGTAAAATGATTTTTGTTTTGTGGAGGCTATCCACTAGAAATTGTTTTTTTTTTTTGTTTCCACGGAAGGATTCTGCTAGTATGTTCTTTCATTTTATGTAGTGGGTAACTACTAGTAAATGATTCAATGTTTTGTGGAGGCTATACACTATAAATTGTTTATCGTTTCCGCGGAAGGAGTCCGCTAGTATTGTTCTCTCGTGTTATGTGGTGGGTAACCACTAGTAAATGATTCAATGTTTTGTGGGGGCTATCCACTAATAAATTGTTTATCGTTTCCGCGGAAGGAGTCCGCTAGTATTGTTTTCTCGTGTTATGTGGTGGGTAACCACTAGTAAATGATTTATTGTTTTGTGGAGGCTATACACTAATAAATTGTTTATCGTTTCCGCGGAAGGAGTCCGCTAGTAATGTTCTCTCACTTTATGTGGTGGGTAACCACTAGTAAATGATTTATTGTTTTGTGGAGGCTATCCATAATCCACTAATAAACTGTTTATCGTTTCCGCAGAAGGAGTCCGCTAGTAATGTTCTCTCACTTTATGTGGTGGGTAACCACTAGTAAATGATTTATTGTTTTGTGGAGGCTATCCACTAATAAATTGTTTATCGTTTCCGCGGAAGGAGTCCGCTAGTATTGTTCTCTCGTTTTATGTGGTGGGTAGCCACTAGCTGTGATCTCTAGTTTTTGGAGGGTATTATGTTTTTTATCCTCCGACGACCATGTGGTGGGTTGTCAATTTTAGTGTCAATTTTGGTGTGGTTTGCAGCTGTACGCTGTAATCCAACATGGCGCAGGTGGCGCATAATTTGATTCCTCTGACAACCACGTGGCGAATGTTTAGTTTAAACAATGGCATTTTGGTGTGGTTTATAGTTGTACGCTTTAATCCAATTTGGCAGGTGAGGTCTTAGGGAAAGCCTGTACTAGTTGAACTGGTTTAGGTGGAGGATAGTATATTTTATCGTTTTTGTGGTGGGTTTCCTATGACACGTAAATGATTGGTTATGTAGAGGGAAATCCATTTGTCAATTTTATTCGTGTGTATGGAGGATTTAGTGATTTATCTTCTTTTGTGTGGAAGATATCCACTTGATTCATTTTGCCTGTTGTGGGGAGAGTATACTCACGGTTGTTTTTAATTGTTTTATCTCTTTTGGGTACGACATCCATGTTTTGCGGATGCAGACGTTTTATCGGTTGTGTGGAACGCATCTTCTGTGAATAGGTTTATTTACCGATTGTCGCTAGTTTACGAGGCGGCTAATTTCTGTATGTTTTCCATGGTTAGCATTGTTCAGAAGTCTTTAGACCTAGTAAGTAATGCCTTCTAGTTCCTTTTTCGGGGGAAGTTCGACGACGGGCACCGGGGTTTCCTATTATTACCCTTCTACTTCGGTAGGCCCACCAACCGGGGGCTGGTGCTCGTCCTAGGGCTGACCCTGGGTTAATCTTTATTTTTAAAGTTGCATGTTAATGGTCTACTGTTTGCCGTGTAATTATTGTTTGGAATGTCGGCTATTGAGAGAGACGGTCATTTCTTAGTTTGCAACTTTCCTTTTTCGTTGCAGTAAGAGTAAAAGTGGGTTGTTTTGTTTGAGAATTGTCATCTCAGGGTCAGCCTTGGGACGAGATTCGTACTTGACTTAGCTATAGGGTGATTTTTCTAGTTTCGAGTAGAGGTTTGGGTTAGAAGAAGGGTTTGGATATAGGTTTGGGATAAGATAGAGGTTTTGCAAAGGATAGAGGTTTGGGATAAGTTTGAGGTTTGGGAAAGAATTGAGGTTTGGGGAAGGATAGAAGAATGGGAAAGGATGGAGGTATGGGGTATTAGAGGTTATCTATACTGGTGTGTGCCTTAGCATACCGCATTACGTACACGGAAGGGAGATTGCGGAGGACTTTTTTGCCCATACCTTACCCTCTCTTCGGAGCACGCCCGGAGGTCAGGCAGGATATAGTACTACTTGGGAAGTACCATCACCTCGGACTGCAGGTGCACTGCAGACATACAGGTACGCATCGGTCGGGCGGCTGCGGCTGCGGCTATGGCAAATCTGGCACACATCTGGTCAAATAAACAGCTCTCCATCCAGACAAAACTCAATCTATATAATAGCTTAGTTCTTTCCATCTTGCTCTACGGATCCGAGGCATGGACACTAACTGCTTCCTGGGAGCAACATCTTGACGCCTTCGACACAAAGTGCCTACGTCGCATCCTCGGGCTGCATTGGTATGACTATGTCCCAAACACCACAGTGCGTCAGATGACAAAGCAACCCCCCATATCTCAACTGATCAGGTCCGCCAGACTACGGCTTTTTGGCCATCTTGCTAGGTCATCACCTCTGTCCGAACCAGCCAGGCTCATCCTTGAACCGAGGTGGAAGAGGCCAAGAGGGGGGCCCCGCATGAAATGGCTGGACCAGCTAACAGCAGACCTGGCAGCTGCGAACATGGACCTCCCCACTGCCTGGCAGGCTGCCCAGGACAGGTCCTACTGGAGAAGATGTCGAGGCGCCATGCTCTCAGGAGCAAGCGGGTTGTGAGTGTGAGTGAGTGCCCATGTAAAACACGTATTATACCATATAAGTCTATGGGAAGAAGAAACTCATCAATGAGACCATAATGTACATGCCTGCCTGGGTATAGAGACTTGCTTGTTTCTCCCTGTACTTGTGGGAGTTCTGGGTTTCCCCTCTGATTCATGAGAGACTTTTCTTATGTTACTGCATGGACTTTTCACTGAGTCATTTTCACCGAGGTCCCGAGTTCGAACCCTGCCGTGTCACCAAATTGTGCCCCTAATGGGAAAGGCACTTTCCTCACTTCACTCAGGTGAAAATGAGTACCTAACTGCGGCCAGGGACATCCCTTTCATAGGACGTTAAATAAAGACTGTGCCATAATGATCGAATAATGGTCGTGGGCACGAAAGGAAGAAAGAAAGATAGAAACACAAAGACAATATGTTGATGTCATGGTTAAATGGAATCACACATTCTGTATGTGAAACATCCACACAAAACCATGTGGCACTTTTCATTGAGTCAATGCATGTGCCAATATGCTTTTGATTTATTTAGTACCCATTAACATGGTATTTTTTTACACCTTGTGTAACTGAGCACTGTTACAGTCACGTTCAGAGCATACCTATATATGGTGCTTAACACATATGGATATATACAAAAGAAGTACTACCGGTATATGTATTTAGAAAGAATAGTTTGTTAGTATTTGGAAATCACTTGATAATTCAATAAAATTATTCAATAAAAAAACTGTTTCGGGGATCTCACCTTGCAGTCTAAATGCTGAAGAGGAAAGAAAAAGAACTACCGATAATCTTGTTGGGCCAGTCACGATTGGCTGGCCCTAAAAGGAAAACTTCCATGTGTGTTTATATTTGTGATAAGGAAACACATTATGGTAGCCAGTCAAGCTGATCATCGTGTGACACAACTTAACAACACAGACTAAACAAAATAAGATTATCCCAATTTCACAAATTAATTTCACAAATTAATTTCACAATTTCACAAATTAATTTCTCTATGCTATAAGTAAACATACCTATGCATGAATATATCATGAAGACCCATCCACATTTACATCATCAAATTTCGGGTCGACTTCCGGCCTGCAGGGTCGACTTCCTGCCTGCAGGGTCGACTTCCAGCCTGCAGGGTCGACTTACCGCCTGCAGGGTCGACTTCCAGCTTGCAGGGTCGACTTTTGGCCTGCAGGGTCAACTTCCGGCCTGCAGGGTCGACTTTTGGCCTGCAGGGTCGACTTCTGGCCTGCAGGGTCGACTTCCGGCCTGCAGGGTCGACTTTTGGCCTACAGGGTCGACTTCTGGCCTGCAGGGTCGACTTCCGGCCTGCAGGGTCGACTTTTGGCCTGCAGGGTCGACTTCTGGCCTGCAGGGTCGACTTCCGGCCTGCAGGGTCGACTTTTGGCCTACAGGGTCGACTTCCGGCCTGCAGGGTCAATTTAGTACAATATCTATCCATCTATCCACCTGTAGTCAGGAGTAGAATAGTACAAACTTGACTCCACAGAGCCCTAGACTTTTCAAGCATTACTTTTCCCAGGTTCTCATACTCAGTTCCAGTATCTTTAATCAAAGTGTCAGTAAAAGTCAAACTTCTACAATGCACTCAGTCACTATTTCCTTCTTGGCTCGACAGCATGCTCAGCAAATTTTACTCAATGGTGGGTGAGCTTCTGAGACAGCCATGCGAGACATTGACAGATTCTTTGTAGTGGCCAAGCTATGTTCTGTGCACTGCGTGTAGTAGCTACAATTATAATTTAGGAGAAGAAAACTCATGTTTGTCCCTGTTTACTGTTCCCCCAGGCCCCCGGTTATGGAGACATCAGACTGACAGTGGAGCAGATCCCAGACGGAGTCCCCATGGAGAAACCCTTCAACTTCAAGTGCAGGGTCACCAACTGTTGGTACGTATGCCCATGCTCCTTCCATAGAAAATAACGTGTGGTGTAGTCCGTGTAGAGGAAAGTGTGACTGGCTTAAATCAAATCCTGACTCAGCCAACTTGCAAGTCACGGGAAAGGATTGATGTCCAAGAACTGGGTGGAAGTAAAGCAAGGGTTGTGAAAAATGAAGAAGAAGAGGAAGGTAAAAGGAAATTGTTCTTGACACATTTTATGTTTTCCCAAAGGTTTCTCTAAGGAGAAAACATATTGTTTTTGCTGGTACGTTCTTTTCCTTTCTTCCTCCTACCAGAAAGGGTTTACGGGAAGGCTGGGCTCTGCACCTGGCCTGGCTACCTGGGCTGGCTATCACGTCAGGCTACTCAGATACCCCCATTCATAGCCCCAATTCTTTTTTTCACTCGCACACACTACTTTGGGGCTAGCCTTAATGTATGGTATTGCATGCGAGTAGCTTGACACAAGGCTAGAGGGAAAACATTGCGCACTTTTGCAAAAATTTTACCTTTCTTTCTCTTCTTATTGTTTGTTTTTGTCCTGCCCAGTGAGAGAACAATGGACCTGTTACTGCTGCTACAGAACAGCGGGACCAGCGGGCTGTACTGGTGTGGGGTGTCAGGGAAACAGCTGGGCAAGCTCGGCCCCAACACTAACATGGAACTCAACCTGACTCTACTGGCCTCAGTACCAGGGCTACAGGTCAGTACAGTAATGTACAGTAATGTGTAGTAATTTACAGTAATGTTACAGTAATGTACAGGTCAGTACAGTAATGTACAGTAATGTGTAGTAATGTACAGTAATGTACAGTAATGTACAGGTCAGTACAGCAATCTACAGTAATGTGTAGTAATGTACAGTAATGTACAGATCAGTACAGTAATGTACAGGTCAGTACGGTATTGCACAGGTCAACACAGTAATGTACAGTAGTGTACAGTAATGTGAAGTAATGTACATTTCAAGTTGACACAGTAATGTATTGTAGGTACTCTCTCTAACAAGATCTCTCCAGTGTCACTGACGAAAAACAATGGATATTGTTTGAAACGTCTGCCCTTTCAAAATCATATCCAGTTGCTTGAGTAGCTGCTTTTTGGCATATCTTATTACCTGGATGCCTTGCCTTCATGGAAGTAATGTACAGTAGTGTACAGGTCAGGACAGTAGTGAACAGTAATGTACATATATCCTTATATTGCATATATTTCAGAGCATCTCAGGTCTACGGCTGACGGACACGTACCTGAAGCGGACGTACGAACACGACGACATCGCGCAGGTATTTGTCTACTCAGACCAGGAGGAGCCGGCTTAGATCTGCAACCTTCTCAGCAAGGAAACTGCACAGGGCACTTATGGTGGGGAGAACTGGGAAGTCAGTGGCAAGACATTTTCTGAAACTCAAAAAAGCACATATTCACTATCCATTGTTTGATTATACTGCTGCTTGGATCATTGACGCAGGGGTAGGCAGCAGTCGGCTAGTCTTCATACCGTGCTTCCATGCGGCTCTGTCCAGTTGGTCACCCCTGCACACCTTGATGTCCCTCCTAACACACTCCCATCCAAGTTTTTGTCGGTCTACCACGACCCCTGTTGCCTGACACTTTCAGTTTGGTGATAGTATTAATACAGTCACTTGATCTTTCTACATGTCCAAATCAACCTGAGACTGCAACACTGAGGTGATGTCTAAGTTTATTGCAATCCCTCAATTACCATATGTCACAATTGGATGTACAGTACAACTGTTTTGTTGTGTTTGAAAGAGCTTGCCATCTTTTCATGTATTTATGTCAATATGCTTGAAAGGTTAATTGTTCAGTTGCAAATTTTCATCATAGCAAACTACGAAGTACATGTAATACAGGGTGATTCAAATTTGGGAACTTTGAGAGAATCAAAAACATTTCTCCCAATTTCAAAAGTCCAAAATTGTGAGTGCCCTTCAAAAGTTTAAAGTGACTGATGTTCAGTGCAATTTATATACTGTAAAGCCTGAAGTGTTCACACAGTTTCCACAGGGCGAAATCATGATGGCAGAAATAAATGTTCTTTGCGGTATAATTGTATCTACCATCCTGAAAACAAATTAATGCTTTTATGTAATCTGTTCTTATAGTTATACTTCTAGGAAATAAATTATCTATGACCAATGTTTATTTATGGGTTTTGTCGCTTATTTTATTTTGGGGCACACAGACCAGACCAATGTCCATGTGTGGATGGCATTCAGCACCAGGGACAGGTATGTGTGTGTGGATGGTGTTTGGTACCAGGGACAGGTGTGTGTGTGTGTGGATGGTGTTCAGTACCAGGGACAGGTGTGTGTGTGTGTGGATGGTGTTCAGCACCAGGGACAGGCCTGTGTGTGGATGGTGTTATCATTAGGGACAGGTGTGTTTACAGGTTTGTGGATGGTGTTCAGCACCAGGGACAGGTGTGTTAACCTGTGTGTGGATGGCGTTCAGCACCAAGGACTGGTGTGTTTACCTGTGTGTGGATAGTATTCAGGGACAGGCATGTTAACCTGTGTGTAGATGGTGTTCAGCACCAGGGACAGGTGTGTTTACCTATGGACTTGTCAAACCTT
Source organism: Branchiostoma floridae x Branchiostoma belcheri (assembly GCA_019207045.1). NCBI lineage: Eukaryota > Metazoa > Chordata > Leptocardii > Amphioxiformes > Branchiostomatidae > Branchiostoma > Branchiostoma floridae x Branchiostoma belcheri. The sequence goes on along the minus strand of CM033037.1, from coordinate 558,200 downwards.
TCCATAACTAACCTATAGAGTAACACACCTGCTCCACAGGCACACAGAGGCTGGAGACCAGTTGAGTTCCCCTCATTATTCAGCATTTATTCAAATATGATGGAATATATTTACATATACAGCCAGGCTAATGGTGGTTGTTCACTGAGATACAACAACACATACAACAACTTATCAAACAATATAAGTACATGTACTACAGACAGTACAAACATGCTCAGGTACGTTGTGCTGCATATCATGAAAGTCCAACTTGAAAATGCTGGGCGCTTTACCCTTTTGCTACAGTTTGTACATTGTAAGATGTCTGTCTTATGTTTAATATACTATTAGGCAATTTTACACCTAACTTTTACCTGGAATATACACGTAGTTCAAAACTAGTTTTTCATACAGTTGTATACACGTGTATATACATGTTAAAAAAGTAAATAGCCAAGCCCTGTCACCCTTAAAAGTTTCCTGAAAGCTGTAATATTTATCAATTCCACACCGCAGTTTGTAACATTTTTGCTTTCGTTTATGTACATACAATAACAACTATAGCTAGTTAACAAGAAAGTGATCCATTTTAGAATAATAGGCCACCTTCAGTCTGGTCTTCTGGTCCCAGTTTCTGATTTGCCTAGAATTTGTTGTTTCATTAATTATTTCCATAAATGTATATGTAAGTGTTCATAATGTCCATAGATGTACTGTATGTAAGTGGTTATCAGGTTTCCAGACAATCTTTGATGATATTGGTGTAGATAGGTGGAGGATTATAAGTCTGTCCTCAAGAGCATTTCTTGAGTGTAGTGATTTTTGTGGCTCAATTCGTGTTTTTTCTATTCACACAGAATCACGAGGCAGCAGGGGTGTGTAGTCGTGCTGCTGCTGACCACTGGGGTTCCTCAGGGGTTCATAGTGGTTTGGACTATCAGCACCAGGGGCAGCTGCGTTCTGGGATTGGTTATCAACTAACTTATCATCATTCTCATACACAATAGCTCGTGGACTAGCTGCAGTATGTTTAGCAGCTGCTGCTGCAATCACCCGGCTGTTGTCATATTTGTGGGACTGTGGACCTTCTGTTTCAGGTTCTGTCTCATCATCATTCTCATACACAATGCTCTGTGGACTAGCTGCAGCATCTTTAGCAGCTGCTATCACCTGCCTGTTCTCATATTTGTGGGACTTTGGCTCTTCTTCAAATTCTATCTCATCATCATTTTCATATTCTATAAACTGCGGACCAGCTGCAACATCTTTAGCAGCTGCTGCTATCACCCAGCTGTTCTCATATCTGTGGGACTGAGGGCCTTCTTTTGCATACTCTATAGGAGTGATGACGTCCTCATACTCTTCCTCATCTGCCAACATGTCTTGACGCAGATCTGTGCTTGTGCCAGGATTTGTTACAACAGCTAAGCTGCTGCTATGATGCATCTGGCGTAGGGAGGGAGATGGAACCTTGTCGCCGTCGTTAAATTTAAAGCTGTCCAGATGCTGCTTTTGTCCGGAGCCTGGTTTTGAGCCTCCTGACAGTTTCATGATGTGGTCGTACTCTGTATCATATGCCCATGTGTCACAACCACCGACTGTACGAGCAGCTGCATCTCCTGATGCGCTGTGTGCCTCACCGTCATACTCTGCTTCATCTGTCCATGTGCCATTAACACCATTTGTGCAACCATGTGTTAATGCAGTTACAGCTGCTGATTTACTACGGGCTTCAGCCTGAGGATTTTCAGGGGGAAGGGGAGGGGGCAAAACCGAATAGCCAAGACCCTGCGAGTTACCTGCGCCTTGGTGTAGAACTTCTGTTCGATTGATTTTGGGCACGGTGTCATATGTGTCACCATCGTCGGCTGGAACATCATAGATGTGCCAACTGTCATCTGTACCAGGATGCGACGGTTCGGGTTGACTGGTTATGTCTGCGCGCTGCCTTATCTGCGGTGGGCCACGGAATGTAACTGTTCGGGTAGAGTCACTAAAACCAACACTGGAGTCTGGCGCAGAAAGAGAATCCCTTCTCTTCCACTTATATATGTACCTCACTGCAATGGCAATGCCTTGAATAATGCACAGTCCAAGAACGACCCACAGAGTAGCAAACAGGGGCACAGGCAGAGCATTATCAGAGCCAGTAGGGTCATTCTCACTCTCTGCCACTGTTGACTGAAAGCCGGAATTGTACCCAATGCTAAAGTCAGCAGTGGGGTTGTTGCTCGGTGTTTGGGGCAATGTCGGTACCTTTGATGTTGACTGATGAAAAGGAGAAGAACTGCTAACTGTAGACAAGCTAAGGGTAGGGTCAACAACACGTCTTGTACTTGTGGCGTAGTAGACTGGTGTCGTCTCCTCACAGATAAGGTGTTCAGAATCTATATCCCATAGGTAGTGTCCTGTTCGGTTACCAGGTCCAGCACATCTGATCTGGTCTTCAAATGGGTAAGACCCGTTCATCCTCTGTCTAAAGGCAATCATCCTGCAGTCACACTGCCAGGGGTTGCTCTCAATGTCAACAATTGGAATGGAAGCCAGTATGTCATAGGCCATAAGTGGAAGTGTCTGAAATTGGTTATGATCTAACCTAAGCTCTGATAGCACTGAGATATTCAGATTGGATACGGCCTCCAGTACGTCAGCCTGACTGTTTAGTTGGTTCAAGTAAAGATGCAAACTCTGCAGCTTACCAATTCCCACAAATATGTCAGCTGGAAGAGTTGTTATCTGATTTTGGTAAAGATACAAGTACTGAAGGCTGTCAAGTCCCACAAATGTGTCTGCTGGCAGACTAGTTATCTGATTCTCTGAAAGGTACAAGGTCTGCAGGTTGCCTAGTCCCTGAAATATTTCGGCTGGAAGAGTGCTTAAGTGGTTCTGGGAAAGATACAAGTGCCGTAGGTTACGAACTCCCCCAAATATGTCAGCTGGGAGAGTAGTTAAAAAGTTTTGAGAAACAGACAATGAATGCAGGTTACTAAGTCTCGCAAACATGCCAGTTGTAACACTAGTTAACTGATTCTGGGAAAGATACAAAGACTGCAGGCTACCGAGTCCTGCAAATATGTCAGCTGGTAGAGTATTTAACTGATTGCCAGTGAGCCATAAGCGCCACAGTTGGTCAAGCCCCGCAAATATTCGACCTGGGAGGCTAGTTAAATGATTTTGATACAGAAACAAGGTCTGTAGTTTATCCAGTCCTGCAAACATGTCAGATGTGAGGCTGGTCAAACGATTATCATGAAGGTACAGTTGCGTTAGGCTGGTTAGATTGTGGAATGTTTTGTTATGGATCATGGAGATCTGATTGTAATGAAGTTCTAACGTTGTTAAGCTCCTGTACCTTGAGAAATCAGACCGACTTAAGTTCGTGATGTCATTGCCATGCAAGTAAAGCTGAGTCATCGTTGTAGGCAGGTCCTGAGGAACCCTGCTGAGGCCTCTGCTGCTGCAGTCACAGTCTGATGAACAGCTGCTGCTGCAGGCTGCCGTAGGTCCAGCTTCCTTCAGGATGATCAGCAGAAGAACCAGCATCCTTTTTGTTTTGTTGGGCATACTGGGATGTAGCCTGTACAGCAGGGATTAGATATATTATCAAGAAGATGCATCTGTGTCGGCAGAATTTTATAACTTTTTCCTAATATATATATAACACTGAGAAAAACAATTTCATGCGCCTGAAACATTCTACTGAGTTCTAAATAATACTTTTTAATAACTTTTTCTAGAGCTATCTGCCACCTTCAAAACATGATAATGTGTCCAGAACATGATATATCAAAACCGTTAATTTTCTACATTTTTCAGTGTACCATTAAAAACCACTAGAGGCTCAAAATTGCATTTGCCCTTTGTGTTGATGACACGAACCAACATACCAAATATCATACAGATCCATTTATATCTTGTTAAGTTATCGATGTATAAAAAAAAAGGATTTCCCTTTACGGGATGCATTCCTGTCATTTTGTAATCCTGCAATATTCAAAAACCAAAACAAAACGTCTTAGAATTGAAAGTAATCTTGACTGAGTTCCCTTACAATGATACTGCTCTGATCCTTGCAGGGTTGACTGTGGTGATCCACGACAAGGAAGTGGTGTCTACAAAAATAAAACAAATGCTTGTAACTCAATTTTCTTTGCAGTTCAAAGAATCATAATATTAAGCATATCATTTTATAAGATGCTGAGGACACAAAAGTAAGAAGAAAAGTTTGGGGAAAATTCAGAAATAAAAAGGATTCGAGGATCCCCTTAACTGAGAGCACATGTGAGGAATGTGCTGAGTGTTTCCTCAATTTTAATGTTCAAAAGAGTATTGGTATATCTTGAAGTCTTCCTATCACCTTTATATGAGTTGTCTTAAGATTAGTGCAAATTCAAGAATAATTCTTAGATTCCTAACATAGAAAATGGCTACATTAATTGACTCTATTGTCAAGTATTGACAGTGTTCCTGTTTCCTTGTCACCATTTTGTTATGACGTAATCAAAATTTGATCGGGCACTCGTTCTAACATTTTTACTTCTCATACACAAAAATACGTCATGCATTATCTAGGTAACAGAGAAGAAGTTGATTGACAGACCTCAAGTTGTCTTCAGTCTTCAAACTCCTTAAAGACGTAGGGAGTTTGTCTTACCTGCGTCTTTCATGAAGTCGTTGAACTACTTGTTTATTATAAACTTTAGGGTTTAAACCCGTTGATATACCACCGATTTTATGCTCGAAGGAAGGCAATTTACACGACCTTCCCCACTTCATTTAGTTCAAAATGAGTACCTAGCTTAGGTTAGGGTCGTCCCTAGGATAGGACGTTGAATGGAGGTCATTTGTTTGTCCCTATTTCCTTGTCGCCATTTTGTTATGACGTATGAACCAAACATTCGATCAGACAATCTTTTGAACCGTTTTACTTCTCATGGACATACATACATCAGGTACCGTGTACGGTCACAGAGAAGAAGTTGTTCGACTAACCTCAGTACGGAAGGAAGGTGTTTTCAGTCGGGCTCCTCAAAGTCTCGGAGAGTCCGTCTCAATTGTGTCTTTCCGTGTGTCCTTCAACCCAGCACTGAGAAGGTTGTACTACCTGTGTATTATAGGCTTAGGGTTCAGCCGACCCTGCCTAATGTGTAACATGGCCACAGGCGATTGGTAGTTAGATGTGCCAGCCGTCTGAACATAATGAGCTCTTTGTGATGCTCTACTAACTACTACGAGTATAAGGGCTCCAAACGGAAATGCCATAATTTTTTTTTCTCCACCGCTATTCAGCTGACAGGTAATTAGTAATACCTATCATGATTTTGGAAACTCGGACGCTAATCATCAATCATAGATATGTTGCTGCCCTAGCAGGACTCCTATGCACGTCTTGACAACCTCAAATATTATCGCTGTCCCGTTCAAACAACACTACCGCTATTCAAGTTTGTTTACTTTGTTTATTTTAGAGGTATTAAGGAGAGAGAGAGGTCTTTGAATGGTAGGACCATCAATTTTTTTAGGAGCGGGGGCATTGAGAGAAATTGAACCGGGGGAAGGACTATGAAATCCCATCCCCATTAGATATCGTAGTCCCTAACCATACTGCGTATTCATATGCGACGAAACACAGTCAACACTGTACACTCGACGTTACGTGACGTCAGCCTTCTGAAACTGAGTTCCCAGAGTCTGTTGTGCTCATTTCAAGACGAGACATGTTTATTCTTAATTTATAGAAAAAGACACTTCGGTGTGTCTGTTCACAAAGATCAACATATCATTTTGTTGGCAAAAGAGTTGAAGACATAATCCTTGTACTTGGCAACATATTGTCACCTACGACACTGTCAATAGCTTTAGTAATTTTCTATTTTAATTTTAACTTTCATACCAATAATGACATATACAACACTGAAGAACGTTTGTAATTTTTAATTCTATATCTATGATGACCTCACGCTTCTTCTCCGGTGCCCGGTCAGTATTCTGCACTTCCGGGTGTTTCACGATCACCCCTATCTTCTTGGTACAGTCCACCCACCTGTTGGCACCTTGCCAAACTGGAGGCGCCATGGCCTGATGCAAACAGACAAAACATTAAATGGAACAGAACTACGTGTCCACTGAGTTTGATCACAATTCTATTTGCCATCGTACTCCGCAAATCCCCAAATAAATGAAATACAAAGTATTCGAATTCGTTAACAGCCAGTACAACACCAGAGACTGGAGTTCAGAGGTCAACGTGACGTGACGTCAGCCTCCCGAAACTGAGTTCCGAGAAACCGCTGTGCTCAGTTTCACATCCACCAGGCGAGATTTCTACAAAGCAAGACGCGCTGTGTTTACATCTCAATCTAACCAGCAATCCTCTGGACACAATGGCGAGTAAAATGCAAGGATCGGCTGATTTTGACGAGCATTCCCTGACGTGCCCGGTCTGCATGCTGCACTTCCGGGATCCCAGAGTCCTGCCATGTCTGCACACATTCTGTAGGGAGTGTCTGCAAGAATGGGCCACCAAACAACAGCCGCTGGAGTGTCCGACCTGCCGCACACAGGTCAGTCTACCAGACCAAGGTGTGGACGGACTCAGAACCAACTTCTACGTCAACAACCTGCTGGACTTCGCGGCCGTGAAGAAAGGGGCGGGGCCAGGTGTGCCGTGCCAGGTGTGTGAGGGGAAGGAGGAAGGGGCGCGGTCATGGTGCGTACAGTGTGCCGTTCTGCTTTGTGAGTCCTGTACAAACACACATCGCAGGTTTCCAGCCATGAAAGGGCATCAGATCGTGACCCAAGAGAACCTGGAGGCATCTGAAGGTGTGCCCAGCAGCTTTCAGCGCAAAGCCTTCTGCCCAAAGCACGAAGACCAAGTCTTAACTTTCTACTGTGAACCTTGTCAGACTTTGGTCTGTGTCGCCTGTACGGTTGTCAATCATTCACGGGGTGATAATCACAATCCTGTAGAAATCGGCTCCGTCGCTGAGAGAAAGAAACGAGACCTACAAAAACTGATAGCAAACGTCGAGCCTCGAGAAAAAGACGTGCGGGCTTCGCTGAATGAAGTTGAGAGGGAATTATCCGAGTTACCAGTATCGGCAGACGCAGCTATTGAGCAGGCCAGAGCCTATTTTGATCAGCTGATGGCCTTGCTGCAAGACAGAAAAGAAGAAGTCGTGTCAGAAATCGGCTCACGCCGCCAGGAGGTTGGGAAATGTCTGGAAACCCAGAAAGAAGCGATGGAGTTTGAGTTGGCCGGACTGACGAGCGCGTCTGAGTTCTGTAAACAAGCCTTGGAACACGGCAGTGACGTGCACGTCATCGAGGTCGAGGGTCAAGCACGACAGAGGGCGGAGGAACTGCTGACAACTCCAAGCGACCTGACAGCCCGACCGAGTCAAGTCGTGTTCTCGGAGGGGACGGCTGTGGTGGAGTTCAGAGATGACGTGGCCAGGGCAGGGTGCGTGCACGTCCAAGAAAAAGTTGACGCATCCAAATGTTCGGTTGAAATTAAACCAGCCGTTGAAGGGTTTTCAAATGTTTCTCTCCTCACCACAGTTGACAAAAACGGGCACCTTTGTTCTGTGCTGAAAGATGACGTCACAGCCACCCTGACGGACCCCTCGGGCCAGGCGGTACCAACACAGCTGCAGGAGAAGGGCAGGGGATTGTGGGAAATCTCCTACACACCTGAGGTCACGGGCAACCATAGGTTAGAGGTCAAGGTGAACGGCGGGTCTGTCGCGGGAAGTCCGTTTGACGTCAGAGTGCAAAGCAGGGACACCCCAGTCTTAACCATTGGGGAAGAAGGAAGTGGGGAGGGAGAACTTGCCCACCCAACAGATGTAGCAGTGGACATGGACGGCAACGTTGCAGTGGTGGACCGGGGGAACGAACGGGTTCAGATATTGGATGCCAGGAATGGTCAGTCACTTCGGAGTTTCCCGGTGGATGGTGGGCGTCCATGGGGCATTGACATGGACTCCAGTGGGCAGTTTATTCTGACTTTTCAACACGTCAACCAAACAATCCAGGTGTACTCACGGGAAGGAAAACTCACAAAGACCCTAAAACATGACTGTTTACGAGATCCATGTGGAGTTGCAGTTCTGCAGGACGGCCGCATGGTGGTGGCGAACCGCGAACAGCAGTCGTGTCTCCTCCTGCAGCCTGACGGGAGCCTCATCCGGGACATCGGCGATGGGCTGTTACAGCACCCACTGTTCATAGCGGTGGACGAGTCACGTGATCTGTTCTTTGTCACTGATTGCTGGGCTGATGAAGTGTTTGCGTTTGACCTTGAGGGGAAACTGAAGTTCAGCTTTGGTAAACACGGGCAGAATGAGGGACAACTCTACCATCCAATAGGGATAACAGTAGACCCGGCAGGTAACATCGTTGTATTGAACCGTGGTAACGGCCGTCTGCAAGTGTTCGGGCCAGACGGGGCGTACCTGAGAACTGTGGCCACAGTGAAGGGAGAATACCCCCAAGGAATCGCGCTGACACCGGATAACCACATAGCTGTAGCGTGTTTTGGTGAAAATTGTGTCGAGTTTTACAGGTACAAGTAGCCTCATCAAGTACTTCTGATCTTGTCCATGTTCAACGATATCAACTAGCAGAACAGATGTCATATCAATACTTCCGCATCCTATATCTAGACGCTGAACTTCAGCAAGCACTATTGATAACCACATAGTTGTGGCGTGTTTTTGTGGATATTGTGTCGAATTGTACAGGTACAAGTAGCCTCATCAAGTACTTCTGATCTTGTCAGTATTCTAAGCTATCTACAAATAACAGAACAGATATCATGAGGACTTTCCGCATTCTATCCCCACTTTTTATTGGCACTGAACTTCAGCAAGAACTATTTGAATGACACATAGCTGTATCGTGGGTATTGTGTCGAGTTTTACAGATACAAGATGACGTAGCCATAAGAGTACCTCTGATCTTGGTCATACGCGAAGGTATCAACAAATATCAGAACACCTTATACTCTTTCCAAGTTGTCTTTCAACAGACACAAACTTTGTTTAGTTTGCAATCAGTAGTTATTTCGTATGGAAACTTGGAAATGAGTATTGTGAACATGACTAGTTAATATTGTAAAAGAGTACAATCCCAATAGCTGACCACATTAGCAATTGACATATTCAGTATTAACTAACGTTAAGCATTTATATATATTAAGCATGTATGAAAATGCCTGTTTTCTGTCAACCTTGCGAATACTGGTCATATATATCTGTGACTGGTGGAATATGCGTACTGAAAAAAAGATCAATACTGGAAAACGTGCTATGATTATGCTTGTCAATCGAGAATGAAGCATCTTTTGTTCAAGGAATAGAACGGAGATCATAAGTGTCTTTTTTTCTGATTGAACAAGCGGAAACTAATTCCCTATCACACCCCCTTTTGGAGCTCTCGTTCCGAAAAGGCCCGCAACTCGCTAACGAAGCGTCTCCCATTCCCAGATTTGGCCGTTTCGCGACTTAAGATATGAGATGGGCTCTTATGGGGTTTTAAGTCCCTTCTTCCATGCGCTTATCTACTTGACCCTTAGGCTTGTCCTGACTACCTAGCCAGCAGGGTTCCACCAAGGGTGAATCAGTAATTTCTTTTTTTGTTGGTCGATCTGAGGCACGCAGTGCTAGAGGGGATCGTGTGAATGTCTAGGCGATCCTTACCGATGGTAAATAAGTTATAAGTTAAGACTTCCTGCAACCTATAATCCACTGCTTACTGAGTCACGTGTTCTATCTACATAACGTGACGTCACAACAGCAGTGGATTGTTCATTCCTTGACAAAGACTGATGCTGTACAGTCGAAAATTTGGGTGAGTCCAATTTTGGTGTTGGAAATTACAGTTCAACTATTTCAAGAATGACTTATACCAACACAGATGAACTTTCAAGTTAAGTTATACACGTGTATACAGACCCTGACCTCTCATTGCAAATATTGTTGTCGATGATATGATGTTATATACTCCATTTTAGATGATATGTAAGTTATCCTACACCCTGTATATATAAATGTTCTTTTTATGTATTGTCTATGTGTTTGTCAGCAGGGCTAGCTATTTGTAATAGCCGTAGGCTAGTTGGGCAGCCCTGGTTGTGTGTTCTGCACAGCCAAACCAATAAATAAAAAAAAGATCCTGCAAGACCGGCCTTTTTTCCGCTATGAATTCGATCACAGTTCAAATATAAAAAAATGCCTTTAGTCTTCTAGCCCCTCTCTCACACTGGCGCATTTAGGCCAGCGACCTGCAAGCTGTCAGCCTCTCTGTGAAATCTCTGCACTCTGTTCTAATCTCAGTTATTATCTTTACCGCTTGGTTCCCTCAATAAGGTTTGATATTGAATGGAAATTCTGAATACATTCATCACTAGCTACAGGAAACTGAGAGTCAGCCAGTCTGAACAGACTAGGAGCCTTGGGTTTCAGGAGATGCAAGGTTTTATGTTTTAACAATGAGAAAAGCTAATAAAAGAGATCTTTCTTGCACATAAACTACCGGTAGTGATATTTTCCTTGCAAAGGAATGGGATGGGTCCCGTACTCTGACTGAAACATACATGAAAACAGGTAGAAGAATTGAAAGCAGCAAAGTAGTTGTATCTTGTTCTGTTTGTACAGAACTTTCACAGATCGTATAAAGGATATACAGCTTCACGTTTTCGAGTTGACTCGGAGTACACTCCGCCGAAGTCCGACTCAGGAGCGATCTGTTTCCACAGGGGCCGTCAAGGGACTTGGAACACCCAGCTGCGCTAGCGGCGTGACGACCACAGTAGCCTCCTTTTGAATCACGACCAACTGTCCCTGATTGGTCACGTGAGTGGCACCTGTTCCCTGATTGGTCAAGTGAGCACAGGGCAAGGAAATGGCGTCAACAAAATCAAAGCAAAGGCGTGTAACTGAATTCGCATTACAGGAAATCGATAAACATATTATTCATGGTTTCTATAAGATACTTGAGGACCCCTCAGTTAGAAAGACGGAAAGTCTGTGGAAAATTCAGAAACATGAAGCATTTCAGAATCTGCTATAACATAGCTGATAGGTAATGTGGTAATTGTTTCCTCTTTGTAAATATTAAAAAGTGTATATTTGTCACCTTGAAATCTTCCTACTATTAATATATGATTGTCTTAAGATAAAAAGTGGAAATTGGAGAAAATTTCTTAGGTATAGAAAATGGCTGTTTCAATTGACTCGATTATGAATCACTAGCTGTGTTCCTTTTTCGGGTATCGCCATTTTCCTATAACGTAGCCAAACATTCGACCGGGCAATCATCATCATCACAGTTAACAATTTTACTCCTCATGGATAGAAATACGCCAGGTACCATCTAGGTAAAAGATAAGAAGTAGATAGTCTATCCTCAAGTTGTCTCCAGTCTTCAAAACCCTTTCAAGACTTACAAAATATTTTAGTGTTCTTTCACCTTTCACCTTTCACGTGTGTCCTTCAACTCTGCACTGAGACGGTTGGGCTACCTGTGGATTATAGGCTTCGTGTTTAGCCAACACTGCCTATTGTGTAACATGCACACAGGTAATACCCTTTATAGTTAGATGTATCAGCAACATGAACGTAATGAGTTGCTTCTGAAGTCTGTACATGTATCGGAGTTATTCATTGACATTGCTATGAAAGAACAGAAACATAAACTATGTAAACTCAATATGGCAAGTATACAAGTAAGTATCTGTCGATTGGCGACGTTTCTCGAACACCCCTATCTTCTTGGTACAGTCCACCCAACTGTTAACTTGCTCAACTGGGAGGACTGCAGGGCCATGACCTGATGTAAACAGGCACAACATTGTAGACAGCAGAACTATCTCTGCACTGAGTATATGTGATTATTATAGTCACAATTAATAATTTTGCCATTATCACATTACGACCTTCCACCAGACTCCACGACTTTTCTAATGAAAGATACAAAGTCGTCGTTAACAACTCATAAAAAAAGGTAACGTTGGCTGGAGTTCAAAGGTCTCGACGTTACATGACGTCAGCCTTCTGAAATTAGGTTCCCAAAATCTGCTGTACCCATTTCAAGACGAGACGTCTTCATAAGCAAGGCATAGAAAAAGACGCTCTGAAAACCACCAGTGTGTGTAAAGTCTCAAATATCAACATCATTTAAAAGCCATAAGAAGTAAAGACATAATTCTGGCACTTGACAGCATATAGGCACCTTTGACACTATCAATAATAACGTTTGTAATGTTTTATTTTTAACTCTTATAACTATTGTGACACATAAAACACTGAAGAACGTTTGTAACTTTTCATGTAACTTATCATTTTTAAAAGTCTATATCTGTTATGACCTAACGCTTCTTCTCCGGTGAACTTTGCCTCACCCAGAAGTCGGAATGCTGTTCAACGACAGTCTGACGTCACGCCTTTGTTTGCTACAATGACGTAGTACCTACCACGTCACCGAAACTACCACCCGAGACCACTCACTACGGTTAGACTTCCGCAGAAGAAGGTCCCTCATAACAAGTTCTTACCTTGGTACCTACATTCTATCGACAAAGATGGCGAGTAAAATGGCGAGCGGCGACTTTGACGAGCGGTTCCTGACGTGTCCGGTCTGTATGCTGCACTTCCGGGACCCCAGAGTCCTGCCATGTCTGCACACATTCTGTAGGGAGTGTCTGCAAGAATGGGCCACCAAACAACAGCCGCTGGAGTGTCCAACCTGCCGCACACAGGTCAGTCTACCGGACCAAGGTGTGGACGGACTCAGGACCAACTTCTACGTCAACAACCTGCTGGACTTCGCAGCCGTGAAGAAGGGGGCTGAACCAGGTGTGCCGTGCCAGGTGTGTGAGGGGACGGAGGAAGGGGCGCGGTCATGGTGCGTACAGTGTGCCGTTCTGCTTTGTGAGTCCTGTACAAACACACATCGCAGGTTTCCAGCCATGAAAGGGCATCAGATCGTGACCCAAGAGAACCTGGAGGCCTCTGAAGGTGTGCCCAGCAGCTTTCAGCGCAAAGCCTTCTGCCCAAAGCACGAAGACCAAGTCTTAACTTTCTACTGTGAACCTTGTCAGACTTTGGTCTGTGTCGCCTGTACGGTTGTCGATCATCGGCCAGGTGATCAACACAATCCTGTAGAAATCGGCTCCGTCGCTGAGAGGAAGAAACGAGACCTACAAAATCTAACAGCAAAAGTCGAGCCTCGAGAAAAAGACGTGCGGGCTACGCTGAAGGAAGTCGAGAGAGAATTATCCGAGTTACCAACATCGGCAGACGCTGCGATTGAACAGGCAACAGTATATTTTGATCAGCTGATGGCCTTGCTTCGAGACAGAAAAAAAGAAGTCGTCACAGAAATCATCTCACGCCGCCAGGAGGTTGGAAAATGTCTGGAAACCCAGAAAGAAGCGATAGAGTTTGAGTTGACCGGACTGACGAGCGCGTCTGAGTTCTGTAAACAAGCCTTGGAACACGGCAGTGACGTGCACGTCATCGAGGTCGAAGGTGAAGCACGACAGAGAGTGGAAGAACTGATGACAACTCCAAGCGACCTGACAGCCCGACTGAGTCAAGTCGTGTTCTCGGAGGGGACGGCTGTGGCGGAGTTCGGAGATGTCGTGACCAGGGCAGGGTGTGTGCAGATCAAAGTAAAGGTTGACGCATCGAACTGTTCAGTTGAAATTAAACCTGCCGTTGAAGGGTTTTCAAACGTTTCTCTCCTCAGCACAGTTGACCAAAACGGGCAACTTTGTTCTGTGCTGAAAGATGACGTCACAGCCACCCTGACGAACCCCTCGGGCCAGGCGCTACCAACACAGCTGCAGGAGAAGGGCAGGGGATTGTGGGAAATCTCCTATACACCTGAGGTCACGGGAAACCGTGTGGCGGGAAGTCCGTTTGACGTCAGAGTGCAAAGTAGGGACACTCCAGTCTTAACCATTGGGAGAGAAGGAAGTGGGGAGGGAGAACTTTCCTTCCCAACAGATGTAGCAGTCGACATGGACGGTAACATTGCAGTGGTGGAGCTGTTGAACGAACGGGTTCAGATATTCGATGCCAGGACTGGTCGGTCACTTTGGAGTTTCCCGGTGGATGGAGGGCGTCCATGGGGCATTGGCATGGACTCCAATGGACAGTTTATTGTGACTGTTCAAAACGTCAACCAAGCAATCCAGGTGTACTCACGGGAAGGAAAACTTACAAAGACCCTAAAATCTGACTATTTACGGAATCCGGTCGGAGCTGCAGTTCTGCAGGACGGCCGCATGGTGGTGACGGACCCCACACAGGAGTCCTGTCTCCTCCTGCAGCCTGACGGGAGCCTCATCCGGGACATCGGCAAGGGACAGTTACAGCTACCACAGTTCATAGCGCTGGACGAGCCACGTGATCTGTTCTTTGTCACTGATTGCTCTGCTCATAAAGTGTTTGTGTTCGACCTTGAGGGGAAGTTGAAGTTCAGCTTTGGTGAACTGGGGCAGGATGAGGGACAACTCTACCATCCAACAGGGATAACAGTAGACCCGGCAGGTAACATTATTGTAGTGAACCGTGCTAACCGCCGTCTGCAGGTGTTCGGGCCAGACGGGACGTACCTGAGAACTGTGGCCACAGTGAAGGGAAGCCCCCGGGGAATCGCGCTGACACCGGATAACCACATAGCTGTGGCGTGTTCTGGTGGAAATTGTGTCGAGTTGTACAGGTACAAGTAGCCTCATTAAGTACTTCCGATCTTGTCCATGTTCAAAGATATCAACAGATTGACAAACAGATATCATAGGAATTTTTTTCATATTCTATCCCTAGGCACTGAACTTTAGCAAGCACTATTTGGATGACCACATAGCTGTAGCGTGTTATGGTGGATATTTTGTCGAGTTTTACACAATAAAGACTAGGGTCCTGGGTATTGTCAGGTGAAGCAAGGTTTAATGTTTTAACAATGAGAAAAGCTCATAAAAGAGATATTTCTTTCACATGAAATACTGGTAGTGATCTTTTCTTTGTTAAGGAATCGTGTGAGTTTGATACTCTAATTGAAACATACATAAAAACAGGTAGAAGAATTGAAAGCAGCAATGTAGTTGTATCTTATACTGTTTGTACAGAACTTTTACAGATCGAATAAAGGCTATACAGCTTCACGTTTTCGAGTTGACTCGGAGTACACTCCGCCGAAGTCCGACTCAGGAGCGATCTGTTTCCACAGGGGCCGTCAAGGGACTTGGAACACCCAGCTGCGCTAGCGGCGTGACGACCACAGTAGTGCCTCCTTTTGAATCATGACCAACTGTTCCTTAATTGGTCACGTGAGTGGCACCTGTTCCTTGATTGGTCAAGTGAGCACAGGACAAGGAAACGGCGTCAACAAAATCAAAGCAAAGGCGTGGAACTCAATTCGCATTACAGGAAATCGATAAACATATTATTCATGGTTTCTATAAGATACTTGAGGACCCCTCAGTTAGAAAGACGGAAAGTCTGTGGAAAATTCAGAAACATGAAGCATTTCAGGATCTGCTATAACATAGCTGATGGGTAATGTGGTAATTGTTTCCTCTTTGTAAATGTTAAAAAGTGTATATTTGTCACCTAGAAATCTAATCAATATATGATTGTCTTAAGATAAAAAGTGGAAATTGGAGAAAGGTTCTTAGGTATAGAAAATGGTTGTTTCAATTGACTCGATTATGAATCACTAGCTGTGTTCCTTTTTCGGGTATCGCCATTTTGTTATAACGTAGCCAAACATTCGACCGGGCAATCATCATCATCACAGTGCAATAGTGCCAACAATTTTACTCCTCATGGATAGAAATACGCCAGGTACCATATAGGTAAAAGATAAGACGTAGATTGTCTATCCTCAAGCTGTCTCCAGTCTTCAAAACCCTTTAAAGACTTACAAAATATTTTTAAGTGTGTCTTTCACCTTCCACGTGTGTCCTTCAACTCTGCACTGAGGCGGTCAGACTACCTGTGGATTATAGACTTCTGGTTTAGCCAACACTGCCTATTGTGCAACATGCACACAGGTAATACCTTTTATAGTTAGATGTATCAGGCGTGTGAACATCTGAGTTGCTTGTGAAGTCTGTACATCTATCGGCATTATTCATTGACATTGCTTATGAGAGAAAGGAAGTATAAACTCAATGTGGCAAGCAAAAGTAAATATCTGTCGGTTGGCGACGTCTTACAATCACCCCTATGTTCTTGGTACAGTCCACCCACCTGTTGGCATCTTGCCAAAGCTGGACACAACACTGTAGGGAGCAGAACTGCCTTTGCACTGAGTATATGTGATTATTATAGATCGAATTGCGACCTTCCACCAGATTCTCTGACTTGAAAATGAAAAATCGTCGTTAGGAGCTCATAAAATAACGTAATGTAGGCTGGGGTTCAAAGGTCAACGCTATTCATCGTCGCTCGACGGTACGTGACGTCAGCCTTCTGAAACTGAGTTCCCAGAATCTGCCCATTTCACGACGAGACATATTCATCAGCAAGGTATAGAAAAAGACGCATTGAGAACAGACGGTATGTCTGTTCACAAATATCAACATATCATTTTGTAGGCAGAAGAATTGAAGACATAATTATTGTACTTGGTAACATATTGTCACCTACAACACTGTCGATAACGTTTGTGATTTTCTATCTTTAATTCTAACTCTCATATCAATAATGACATTATGTTCTTCATATAACACTGAAGAACGTTTGTAATTTTTAAATCATTTTTTAAAATTCTATATCTATGATGACCTCACGCTTCTTCTCCGGTGCCCGGTCTGTATGTTGCACTTCCGGATGTTTCACGAACACCCCTATCTTCTTGGTACAGTCCACCCACCTGTTGGCATCTTGCCAAACTGGAGGCGCCATGGCCTGATGCAAACAGACAAAACATTAAATGGAACAGAACTACGTGTCCACTGAGTTTGATCACAATTCTATTTGCCATCGTACTCTGCAAATCCCTAAATAAATGAAATACAAAGTATTCGAATTCGTTAACAGCCAGCACAACACACGTAGACTGGAGTTCAGAGGTCAACGTGACGTGACGTCAGCCTCCCGAAACTGAGTTCCGAGAAACCGCTGTGCTCAGTTTCGCATCCACCAGGCGAGTTTTCTACAAAGCAAGACGCGCTGTGTTTACATCTCGATCTAACCAGCAATCCTCTAGACACAATGGCGAGTAAAATTCAAGGATCGGTCGACTTTGACGAGCAGTTTCTGACGTGCCCGGTCTGTATGCTGCACTTCCGGGATCCCAGAGTCCTGCCATGTCTGCATACATTCTGTAGGGAGTGTCTGCAAGAATGGGCCACCAAACAACAGCCGCTGGAGTGTCCGACCTGCCGCACACAGGTCAGTCTACCAGACCAAGGTGTGGACGGACTCAGGACCAACTTCTACGTCAACAACCTGCTGGACTTCGCGGCCGTGAAGAAAGGGGCGGGGCCAGGTGCGCCGTGCCAGGTGTGTGAGGGGACGGAGGAAGGGGCGCGGTCATGGTGCGTACAGTGTGCCGTTCTGCTTTGTGAGTCCTGTACAAACACACATCGCAGGTTTCCAGCTATGAAAGGGCATCAGATCGTGACCCAAGAGAACCTGGAGGCCTGTGAAGGTGTGCCCAGCAGCTTCCAGCGCAAAGCCTTCTGCCCAAAGCACGAAGACCAAGTCTTAACTTTCTACTGTGAACCTTGTCAGACTTTGGTCTGTGTCGCCTGTACGGTTGTCGATCATCCACGGGGAGATAAACATAATCCTGTAGAAATCGGCTCCGTCGCTGAGAGGAAGAAACGAGACCTACAGAAACTGGTAGGAAACGTCGAGCCTCGAGAAAAAGTCGTGCGGGATACGCTGAAAGAAGTCGAGAGGGAATTATCTGAGTTACCAACATCGGCAGACGCTGCGATTGAACAGGCAACAGCCTATTTTGATCAGCTGATAGCCTTACTTCAAGACAGAAAAGAAGAAGTCGTCACAGAAATCGGCTCACGCCGCCAGGAGGTTGGAAAATGTCTGGGAACCCAGAAAGAAGCGATAGAGTTTGAGTTGACCGGACTGACGAGCGCGTCTGAGTTCTGTAAACAAGCCTTGAAACACGGCAGTGACGTGCACGTCATCGAGGTCGAGGGTCAAGCACGACAGAGAGTGGACGAACTACTGACAACTCCAAGCGACCTGACAGCCCGACCGAGTCAAGTCGTGTTCTCGGAGGGGACGGCTGTGGCGGAGTTCAGAGATGACGTGGCCAGGGCAGGGCGCGTACAAGTACGACACACAGGGAAGGTGGACGCATCTAAAAGTTTAGTTGAAATAAAACCTGCCGTTGAAGGGTTTTCAAATGTCTGTCTCTTCAGCACATTTGACAAAAACGGGCAACTTTGTTCTGTGCTTAAAGATGACGTCACAGCCACCCTGACGGACCCGTCAGGCCAGGCGGTACCAACACAGCTGCAGGAGAAGGGCAGGGGATTGTGGGAAATATCTTACAGACCTGAGGACAGGGGAAACCATAGGTTAGAGGTCAAGGTGAACGGCAGGTCTGTGGCGGGAAGTCCGTTTGACGTCAGAGTGCAAAGTCGGGACACGCCAGTCTTAACCATTGGGGAAGAAGGAAGTGGGGAGTTAGAACTTTACTGCCCAATAGATGTAGCAGTGGACATGGATGGTAACATTGCAGTGGCGGAGCTGGGGAACAAACGGGTTCAGATATTCGATGCCGAGACTGGTCAGTCACTTCGGAGTTTCCCGGTGGATGGAGGGAATCCATGTGGCATTGACACGGACTCCAATGGACAGTTTATTGTGACTTTTGAAAACGACTTCCTCACCACTGGCAACCAAGCGATAAGGGAGTACTCACGGGAAGGAAAACTTACAAAGACACTAAAACCTGACTGTTTACGGGATCCGGCCGGAGTTGCAGTTCTGCAGGACGGCCGCATGGTGGTGGCGGACCGCACACAGCAGTCCTGTCTCCTCCTGCAGCCTGACGGGAGCCTCATCCGGGACATCGGCAAGGGGAAGTTACGGAACCCACGGTACATAGCGGTGGACGAGTCACGTGATCTGCTCTATGTCACTGATTGGGAGGCTCATAAAGTGTTTGTGTTTGACCTTGAGGGGAAGCTGAAGTTCAGCTTTGGTGAACAGGGGTGGAATGAGGGAGAGCTCTCCTTTCCAACAGGGATAACAGTAGACCCGGCAGGTAACATCATTGTAGTGAACAGTACTAACGGCCGTCTGCAGGTGTTCGGGCCAGACGGGACGTACCTGAGAACTGTGGCCACAGTGCAGGGGGCATGGTCCGAAGGAATCGCGCTGACACCGGATAACCACATAGCTGTGGCGTGTAATTTGGGATGTTGTGTCGAGTTGTACAGGTACGAGTAGCCTCATCAAGTACTTCTGATCTTGTCCATGTTTAAAGATATCAACAAATTGGCAAACAGATATCATAATAATTTTTTAATATTCTATCCCTAGGCACTGAACTTTAGCAAGCACTATTTGGATGACCACATAGCTGTAGCGCGTTATGGTGGATATTTTGTCAATTTTTTACACAATAAAGACTAGGGTCCTTGGTATTGTCAGGTGAAGCAAGGTTTAATGTTTTAACAAGGAGAAAAGCTCATAAAAGAGATATTTCTTTCACATGAAATACTGGTAGTGATCTTTTCTTTGTTAAGGGATCGTGTGAGTTTGATACTCTATTCCTTTATTCCTTTATTCCGATACCCTTTAGCCCTATTTAGGGCTAGTCTACCAGCCATATGAAACAATGAAACATACATAAACAAACGAAAATATGTACACAAACATACATGTATATATACAAGCAGATAATAATAGATACACAATCATTAAAAAAAAACTATTGGCTAGAGAAGACTTGATACATTGCCTTTTTAAAGCGTGAGATGTTGGGCAGGGATTTGATGTAAGGTGGTAGGTCATTTCAAAGACTGATGGCACGGTAGAGAAAAGTTCGCTTTTTTGAGTTTGTTTTTGGCTTAGGGAGTTTAAAACTGAAGGAGTTGGATAATCTAGTTGAATATGTGTGGGTAGAATGGACAGGGACGATGGAGCTGTAAATGTTATGGGGCTCCTTACTGACAAGTATTCTGAAAAACATAGTCAACGTGCTGATGGCGAATCTTTCTCGTACCATGGGCCAACCCAAGTCTGAATGCATTTGCTTAACATGTGTTTCTTGTGGACATTTAAGCACCAATCTACAGGCTCTGTTCTGTACAACCTGGAGCTTTCGAGCATTTGATTCAGACATGTTTGCTAGAACTGGGAGACAGTACTGTGCTACTGATAATACAAGTGCGCATAAAACAACCTTGCAGACTTCATAAGACTCTAATTGAAACATACATAAAAACAGGTAAAAGAATAGAATACAGCAAAATAGTTATATCTTATACTGTTTGTACAGAACTTTCACAGATCGTATAAAGGCTATACAGCTTCACGTTTTCCAGTTGTCCGAAGTCCGAATCGATCTGTTTCCACACGGGCCGTCAAGGGACTTGGAACACCCAGCTGCGCTAGCGGCGTGACGACCACAGTAGTGCCTCCTTTTGAATTATGACCAACTGTTCCTTATTTGGTCACGTGAGTGGCACCTGTTCCCTGATTGGTCAAGTGAGCACAGGACAACGAAACGGCGTCAACAAAATCAAAGCAAAGGCGTGTAACTCAATTTGCATTACAGGAAATCGATAAACATATTATTCATGGTTTCTATAAGATACTTGAGGACCCCACAGTTAGAAAGACGGAAAGTCTGTGGAAAATTCAGAGACATGAGGCACTTCAGGATCTGTTATAACATAGCTGATGGGTAATGTGTTAATTGTTTCCTCTTTGTAAATGTTAAAAAGTGTATATTTGTCACCTTGAAATCTTCCTACTATCAATATATGATTGTCTTAAGATAAAAAGTGGAAATCGGAGAAAGGTTCTTAGGTATAGAAAATGGCTGTTTCAATTGACTCGATTATGAATCACTAGCTGTGTTCCTTTTTCGGCTATCGCCATTTTGTTATAACGTAGCCAAACATTCGACCAGGCAACCATCATCATCACAGTGCAATAGTGCCAACAATTTTACTCCTCATGTATAGAAATACGCCAGGTACCATATAGGTAAAAGGTAAGAAGTTTTGTCTATCCTCAAGCTGTCTCCAGTCTTCAAAACCCTTTAAAGACTTGCAAAATATTTTTAATGTGTCTTTCACCTTTCACGTGTGTCCTTCAACTCTGCACTGAGGCGGTTAGACTACCTGTGGATTATAGACTTCCGGTTTAGCCAACACTGCCTATTGTGCAACATGCACACAGGTAATACCTTTTATAGTTAGATGTATCAGGCACATGAACGTAATGAGTTGCTTGCGAAGTCTGTACATGTATCGGAGTTATTAATTGACATTGCTTATGAGAGAAAGGAAATATAAACTCAATGTGGCCAGCAAAAGTAAATATCTGTCGGTTGGCGACGTCTTACAATCACCCCTATGTTCTTGGTACAGTCCACCCACCTGTTGGCATCTTGCCAAAGCTGGACACAACGTTAACACTGTAGGGAGCAGAACTACCTTTGCACTGAGTATATGTGATTATTATAGATCGAATTGCGACCTTCCACCAGATTCTCTGACTTGAAAATGAAATATCGTCGTTAGCACCTCATGAAATAACGTAATGTAGGCTGGGGTTCAAAGGTCAACGTTATTCATCGTCGCTCGACGTTACGTGACGTTTCAGTTTCAGTTTATTTATTTTACCAGCAGTAACACTCAGGTACATAACAACCTGTTTTTCAGGCAATGCTGGGTAAACAAAAATACAATTTAAAACT
Organism: Branchiostoma floridae x Branchiostoma belcheri; assembly: GCA_019207045.1. NCBI lineage: Eukaryota > Metazoa > Chordata > Leptocardii > Amphioxiformes > Branchiostomatidae > Branchiostoma > Branchiostoma floridae x Branchiostoma belcheri. The sequence continues at coordinate 536,294 of CM033037.1, read as the reverse complement.
TTGCAATATTACAATAACACATACAATAGTGCATAACCACAAAACGACATATCAAAACTCACAATTTCACTTGTCATTTCCATCTAGACCTCACAGTTCCTTGATAAACTTAACCAGTCCCAGAGTCTTGCGGTGCTTCAGTGACAGTTTGTTCCACAGTTGGGGGCCAAGCCTTCTGAAACTGAGTTCCCAGAATCTGCTGTACCCATTTCAGGACGAGACATCTTTATTCTTAATGTATAGAAAAAGACGCACTTAGAACCTTCGGTGTGTCTGTTCACAAAGATCAACATATCATTTTGTTGGCATAAGAATTGAAGACATAATTATTGTACTTGGCAACATATTGTCACCTACAGCACTGTCAATAATGTTTGTAAAATTTTATCTTTAATTTTAACTTTCATATCAATAATGGCATACATAACACTGAAGAACATTTTTAATTTTTAATTCTATATCTGTGATGACATCACGCATCTTCTCCGGTGCTCGGTCTGTATGCTGCACTTCCGGATGTTTCACGATCACCCCTATCTTCTTGGTACAGTCCACTCAGCTGTTGGCATCTTGCCAAACTGGAGGCACCATGGCCTGATGCAAACACTGATAAAATATTGAAGGGACAAGAACTACGTGTCCACTGAGTTAGCTCACAATTCTATCCGCCATTGTACTCCACAAAACCCTACATAAATGATGAAATACAAAGTTTTCGTATTCGTCAGCAGTCAACGCGAAACACGTAGACTGGAGTTCAGAGGTCAACGTGACGTGACGTCAGCCTTCCGAAACTGAGTTCCGAGAAACCGCTGTGCTCAGTTTCACATCCACCAGGCGAGTTTTCTACAGAACAAGACGCGCTGTGTTTACACCTCAATCTAACCAGCAATCCTCTGGACACAATGGCGAGTAAAATTCAAGGATCGGCCGATTTTGACGAGCAGTTTCTGACGTGCTCCGTCTGTATGCTGCACTTCCGGGACCCCAGAGTCCTGCCATGTCTGCACACATTCTGTAGGGAGTGTCTGCAAGAATGGGCCACCAAACAACAGCCGCTGGAGTGTCCAACCTGCCGCACACAGGTCAGTCTACCAGACCAAGGTGTGGACGGACTCAGAACCAACTTCTACGTCAACAACCTGCTGGACTTCGCGGCCGTGAAGAAAGGGGCGGGGCCAGGTGTGCCGTGCCAGGTGTGTGAGGGGAAGGAGGAAGGGGCGCGGTCATGGTGCGTACAGTGTGCCGTTCTGCTTTGTGAGTCCTGTACAAACACACATCGCAGGTTTCCAGCCATGAAAGGGCATCAGATCGTGACCCAAGAGAACCTGGAGGCCTCTGAAGGTGTGCCCAGCAGCTTTCAGCGCAAATCCTTCTGCCCAAAGCACGAAGACCAAGTCTTAACTTTCTACTGTGAACCTTGTCAGACTTTGGTCTGTGTCGCCTGTACGGTTGTCGATCATCCACGGGGAGATAAACATAATCCTGTAGAAATCGGCTTCATCGCTGAGAGGAAGAAACGAGACCTACAGAAACTGATAGGAAACGTCGAGCCTCGAGAAAAAGTCGTGCGGACTACACTGAAGGAAGTCGAGAGGGAATTATCTACGTTACCAACATCGGCAGACGCAGCGATTGAACAGGCCATAGCCTATTTTGATCAGCTGATGGCCTTGCTTCGAGACAGAAAAGAAGAAGTCGTCAAAGAAATCGGCTCACGCCGCCAGGAAGTTGGGAAATGTCTGGAAACCCAGAAAGAAGCGATAGAGTTTGAGTTGGCCGGACTGACGAGCGCGTCTGAGTTCTGTAAACAAGCCTTGGAACACGGCAGTGACGTGCACGTCATCGAGGTCGAAGGTCAGGCACGACAGAGAGTGGAAGAACTGATGACAACTCCAAGCGACCTGACAGCCCGACCGAGTCAAGTCGTGTTCTCGGAGGGGAAGGCTGTGGCGGAGTTCAGAGATGACGTGGCCAGGGCAGGGTGTGTGCACGTCAAAGTAAAAGTTGACGCATCGAAATGCTTAGTTGAAATTAAGCCTGCCGTTGAAGGGTTTTCAAACGTTTCTCTCCTCAGCACAGTTGACCAAAACGGGCAACTTTGTTCTGTGCTTAAAGATGACGTCACAGCCACCCTGACGGACCCCTCGGACCAGGCGGTACCAACACAGCTGCAGGAGAAGGGCAGGGGATTGTGGGAAATCTCCTACAGACCTGACGTCACGGACAACCATAGGTTAGAGGTCAAGGTGAACGGCGGGTCTGTGGCGGGAAGTCCGTTTGACGTCAGAGGGCAAAGTAGGGACACCCCAGTCTTAACCATTGGAAGAGAAGGAAGTGGGGAGGGAGAAGTATCCCGCCCAACAGATGTAGCACTGGACATGGACGGTAACATTGCAGTGTTGGAGGCAGGGAACAAACGGGTTCAGATATTCGATGCCAAGACTGGCCGGTCACTTCGGTGTTTCCGGGTGGGTGGAGGGGATCCATGGGGCATTGACACGGACTCCAATGGACAGTTTGTTGTGACGTTCCAACACTTATACAACTCAGCAATCCGGGTGTACTCACAGGAAGGAAAACTTAGAAAGACCCTAAAACCTGACTGTTTACGATATCCACGTGGAGTTGCAGTTCTGCAGGAAGGCCGCATGGTGGTGGCGGACAGCATACGGCAGTCCTGTCTCCTCCTGCAGCCTGACGGGAGCCTCATCCGGGACATCGGCAAGGGACAGTTACAGGACCCACGGTACATATCGGTGGACGAGTCACGTGGTCTGTTCTTTGTCACTGATATCGATGCTCATAAAGTGTTTGTGTTTGACTTTGAGGGGAAGCTGAAGTTCAGCTTTGGTGAACAGGGGCGGAAGAAGGGAGAGCTCTACAGTCCATCAGGGATAACAGTAGACCCGGCAGGTAACATCATTGTAGTGAACCGTGATGACGGCCGTCTGCAGGTGTTCGGGCCAGACGGGACGTACCTGAGAACTGTGGCCACAGTGAAGGGAGGATTGCCCCAGGGAATCGCGCTGACACCGGATAACCACATAGCTGTAGTGTGTCTTTGGGGACATTGTGTCGAGTTGTACAGGTACAAGTAGCCTCATCAAGCACTTTTGATATTTTCCATGTTCAAAGATATCAACAGATAGCAGAAATGTATCATAAGGATTTTTCCGCATCCTATCACTTTAGAATCCCTTTAGTTAACCACATTTAAGTAATTGACATATTCAGTATTAACTAAACATGTTAGTATGTATGCAAATACCTTTTTTTCTGTCAACCTTGCGATTATTGGTCATATGTCTATATCCGGTGAAATATGAGTACTGAATAAAGATCAATGCTCTAAAAGGTGCTGTAATATTACCTTTGGAAATGTACCAGCTTTTGCTCTTGGAATTAGTAGGAATATACATGAGATCATAAGGAATGTATTGTGGCAAGAATGAAGTAAAATAATGTCATAAGTGTCCTTTTTTTATGAAACGAAAATCCATCCCCAATCGCCTTTCCCTGGACTCAAACCTGCATCTCCCAGTTACCATTACTAACTGGAACCAGGAGCTCAACTGTGAAGCTACCACCGCTTGAGCTACAGGAACATCCTTGTTATGTCTGACTTCACATCCAATAGCCATCAAATTAGATGGGTGAAGCCTAACATTAACAAAAATACCATGTAACATGCAGCAGAGTTGATAGTAATCGGACTCCATATTTATGTGTGTTGTACTGCCATATGTGGAAGAGTTGATGGACAAAAAGAAAATTACAATGTATGGCATAAATGTTTTCAAATCAAATAACCAATACAAGAGATGTCAAAAGTTACTGGTTGTGTCTTCCTTGCGCCCTTATCTAAGTTAATTGTATTCCATATGTAAGTGTCTACACCGACTCTACACTGGCCTTTACTTTATCCTGGCCAATCGTCTCAGTTTACTTTTAGTTCATGCTTTGATCAAATGTATGGTCTAATGACGCCACCTAGCGGAATAGATGTGGTGTGCAGTTTTAAGTTAAAGCCCTATGGGATTTTGCATTCACTTAATGAAAGCGACGCCTGGCGGCCGTAGTAATAAACGTCACGTAACAACACGTATTGCCGACCCGGAGGTAGGCTTTCACTTTGCTAGTTACCTTCCTATGTTATGTGCTGACACCACTAAGTCTTTACTGTATGACAAATACGTCTATAAGCAAAGACGGACAAATACACAGGAATGGTTAATTCGTTGCAAATCACTGGCATTATCAAGAGCTCTACAACATATCTGAGAAATTAATCTAAAATCATATCAAAGTCATATCCAGATGTCTAAATCACGTCAAAATCATATCCAGTTGCTTGAGTAACTGCTTTTTGGCATATATTATTACCTGGATGTCTAATCGTCATCGGCGTAATCTAAAGTCTATACTGTAACAGCCAATGATCGTCGATTCAATCGAAACTATAAAACAAAGAAACAAACATCAAACAAAGAAACCTGACAACTAGAGCAGCATCCCGTTGGAATTATCTGAAGTACTCTTGTATTCGTGAATTTGTGTAATACAGAATAAAACTCAAGACCCGTTTCTTTCAGTCGCGCGTTTTGGGTGTAGTACCTTCAGTCGTCACTAGGGGGTGTTGTATTACAGTCTACTGCAGGCCATCCGTAACAGTGGATTGGCATTGCTTATTCATTTGGAAATATCTAGAAATATGGAAGTTGGCATATGAATGCAGAACCATCGTCCGACTGACCACATAGATGTCGATTTTCTAGTTCTTATTCTTTTTCTTTCATTGAAGACATCTGGGTTTTTACGCAGGAAACGTTATATTTGGCTGTACAAAACACGATCATTCGAGTGAGGTGTCACTAATTGAGAGAGGCAAGAAATTTAGTTTTCGGACCTATCTGAGACTGCTTCTAGCCATAAACAGAACTGCTCGCTGACAGAACTGCGCTTTACAGACAGTTTTTCAACCTTACACACACAATCCCCTTCTCTCCCCTGTTGCTTCCCAACCATGTGGCTAAGTTCGCTCGGTGCTATTTGTGTTTACGAATACCCGAGCGATCGGCTTCGCATGGCGGATTTGCTGAGGAAGGTTTGCCCGATGACTTATGAGGAGGGCTTGGCCTGTCCGTTGATAGCAGAATCCCCGTGTGTTGGTTGGAAGTGGAAAATAAATGCAAGTGTCTGTCTCTGTAATTGTGTACTACTTACCGTCACGCGCTAACTAACATCAGCACATTAACTCTAACAAGGGGAGCAGGTAGCAAACCTACACGTGGTGCTCTCTGTTAATGAATGAATGAAGACCGTTATTGTACAATTTTGCCCAACCGAGCTAAGTACAGGTCACAACAAGTCAGGATATATACATATAAAAGTATCACAAATCTAGTCTAACACAAAAGTTCGGCTTCTTCTCGCTTCTTGGTAATAGTGAAAATGTAGGACTGTATGGGTTTAGCTATTGTCATCACGGGAAAACAAATTGCTACATAACATGCCATATACCCCAGTTCCAATGGAAGGATTTGACAGGGCGCTTAAGGAATATTTGAACGCTTTGTGTGTTTTGTTGCCTTTTTAGCCAAGCTTTTACGTTTTATACAATATATTTCAATTATGAGGTAATTAAGTTCAGGTCTAAGCGCGATTGTGGTTTGGTGGAATGTGGGGGGGGGGGGGGGGGATAAATATGATATCTAGGGGTGACGGTCAAAGCACAAGCTATCGGCTACGAAGATGTATTTTGATGGAACTACAGCCACAGAGTCTGTCTTGCTTTTTACTGTTCATTTTATTCCCTCCTTCTGAAAAGCAGTGATTGACGTACAGATGGGTGAGTATGTAGCGACAGCGACAGCAGTATTTGAACCTCATGTCTCTCTCTTTCGACTAGATTCCATTGTCGTTATATATGAAGATTGTACATTAAAACTTTTGATCTAAAACTTGGCACCGGAACAGCGGCTACGTATTCCAATAGTTTATGAATTTGATAGCAGTAAGAGGATAAAAACAATTCCACAGGTGATTTTACTAATGAATGAAGAAGATCTTTATTATAATAGTAGTAGTTTAGTTTATTCTAGGTAGTTCTAAATAATCTAAGTACTAGTACTAGTACTAATGCTAGTGCAATAAGAGTATGTTATAAATAAGTGTATATTTCCTAAGACTGGCATTTGATATACATTTGTAATGATATGATATTGCCCAAACCTCGTTACCTTACAAGAAACATATGACTGTTCCGAAAACGGGTCTCATATTGTGAACTGAAGCAAGCGCATTAAAACATCAAGTCCGCAACACCCAAGGCTCCGCCTCTTTACTGTGTGTCAGTTACCATAGCAATTGATATATTCAGATTGATTACACTCACCTGTGTTACAGGTGCATAATGAACATAATTTAGCCAAATGGTCTTTTTGTAACCAAAACCACAAGTGAAAGATGTATTCATTATACGTACTTTAAAGATTTGGTGGGGTGTAGGGGGGCTGGGGTGATAAGAGCATCGAACAATAATACTATTGGTTGCCATTACAAAATTGAGGGGAGGGCTAGAAGAGTCCGGGAAATTGTGGGAAAATGAACTTATAATGAGTGAATTTAACGATATTTCTCTTTATTTGGCATAATTCTGACATAACGCCACATTGTGTTACGTGACGTCTTGCGGCACAGCCTGGCGTGGCCAGACCAGCCTTGAGGGCACCGCGAAGGGCCCTAGTTTTTTGAGACACTAAATTCCCAGATAGAGAACTAGTGATCTCCTAAGCCATAGGACAGCTCAGCTCAGCCGTCCAAGGCTCGCACGTGCCAACCACTAGGGTTGACACCAAATGGAGGCTGTCGTTCCACCATGCCATGGAACGACATAACCCTAAGACATCATTCCGATGGTCCTGGAGTAGCTCTCTGCAACTTTTGTTCGTGGTCTCATAATGAAATATATTTTTAACCAAACCAAATATTAAACATCAGTATTCCGGCAACGAAAGTCTCTAAACTACTTTGACAACTGTTCTTAATGCAACAGCAAGCAATGAAGTATAACATATTGCTTATAAGATGCCCTTTTCCGTTAAAACAAACCTATACGGATAAATTATGATCCATTGTTCATTAGACACAGCTGTAATTAATTGAATAACAAGCCTTATTTAGAAGCCTTATACGAATTGAATCAACACAGACAGAGCAAATTATCATAGCACTTTATTGAAGAGCAGTTGTAGCCGGCACATTACATTGTAGTAAACTGGAAATACAAACATTGTTGTTGGTGAGCGTTTTACTTTGTGCACGGAAAGATTGTACAGAACATGATGTGTTTAAGACTAACAATACAAACATGGTACGCCAAATGATAGTTATTAATTTGAAGCAACTGGACATGATTTTGGAGACGGCCAGACGTTCTAGATAGCTTCCGCTTTCTATCGGTCAGTGACACCGGCTGTGCCGTAACACTTTGTCACATTATGTCAGAAAATACAAAACAGATGGCAATTAAAAAAATACTCAATTAAGTTAATTACCCTACAATTTCTCTGACTCTTCTATCCCTCTGCTCGAATAGATCCTAAGTCTGAAAACGTCAGATCGTTTCCAAAATCATATCCAGTTGCTATTTGGCATATCTTTTTTACCTGGATGTCTAACCTTCATCGACGTATACAAACAAGGCTGTTATTCAACAATTCGAAATAAAGTAGTAACACAGATTCGAACCTGTTAACTATGCGTTATCGATAACTAATGAATATAGTGAGGTTCTTTTAGCACAACCAAAAAGTAACTTACATCCAACGTTTCGGTGTCTGTCAGACACCATCATCAGGGTGGATCAGAAAATCAGCTCCAGTCATGAACAGAGTCGAAGGGGGATACAAGCTGAGCCATGTTTGGGGCGGCATTCTTGCTGCTGCAGCGCCACCTACATCGGCTATAAGTAGCAGCAAGAAGTAGTTTCCCGTCATTCCACCCTGATGATGGTGTCTGACAGACAACCTCACTACATGAATAATTGCCAACCTAATGAAGTTATTCACGTATGATAAATAATGAAGACTGACATACATGTGTATAACGAAATACTAGGGCTGGTACACTTCCCCCGGTTTATATTCCTATCCCGGCATTTTTCCTTTCCCGTCGAATTCCTGGATAAAAATCACGAATCGACTACCCCCCATCCCACCACCTCACCCCCCCCCCCCCCCAAAAAAAAAGACTTTCGCCAAGGCCCTAAAGAGGCCGGTGAAAGAGGCTATTATGTTTCCGTTAATTACAATGAAACATTTTCTTGTAAATGTTAGTAATGGCCTCCTTCGATGTTGGTAACGTGAGCCGCATAAGGCATGAACCTGATTGGTCATGTGAGCTGCACCACTTTCCTGATTGGTCACATGAATGGCATCTGTCTCCTGATTGGTCAAGTGAGTGGCACAAGTTCTTTGATTGGTCACGTGAGCGGCACTTGTTAAATGATTGGTTACATGAGCGGCACCTGTCTACTGACTGGTCACTTGAGTGGAACCTGTCTAATGATGGTCAGTGAGTGGCTGCCATTCCCCGATTGGTCACGTGAGTGGCACGTGTTAACTGATTGGTCACATAAGTCGCAGCTGTTTCCTGATTGGTCACATAAATGGCACCTGTTTTCTGATTGGAGACATGATCTTAACCTGTTCCCTGATTGGTCACGTGAGCGGCACCTGCTGTCTGATCTCCACAGTCCACTGCCCCATGCAGAACAGGACCGCCATTGTCTGAAGCGCCACCTTGGGCCTGCCTGTGGTAGTGCAGGTCCAAGTTGTTAGTTATAAGGGAACAGGTATCACTGTACAGCATATCTTCTTAGATAAACGCAAACATGCGTTCTCTACAGAAAGATATCTCTGCACTATTTTCTTCCTCATCAAGCATGTTGAATGAAGTGAAGGTCACAATGATACTACTTTAAAAGGTGAAATGTTCAAGGAGACCTTTTTTCACGGTAGGGAGAAAATCTTAGTTTTTGAAACAAGGGAGTGGTGGAAATAAGACTCTAACAGAACAAAACATTTTGCGATAGTTTTAAGTTCCGATTGAAGAAATCACATGGAAAACTGTGAACATAAAAAACAACAGTGAACATGACTCTCCTTTTACAGTACAGTGGAAGCCAGTTAATTGCACGTCGGATAAACGCACACTTCGGTCAATTGCACGGAATCCCCAAATCCCGTGGCGGTGCAATCCAACTGGGTAACTTCGCATTATCGCACACGTCGGATAATTGCACGGAATTCTCTGGCAAATTGGGTGTGCAATTAAGCGGCTTCCACTGTACCTGATAGTGCACTACATGTGAGTTTCTGTTTCTTTTTTATTCATTTTATCTTATTCACATACATTTAACGAGCATGGGACAGAAAGCTCAGTAATGAGCTTATAGGCATCTTCTGCTCAAGATATCTAAAATGACAGTCAAAATTTACAAAATGAAGAATACAACATAACATATAACTTAGGATGACATGAACATAAACTAGGTCACTTCGCAACGTAAGAATGACAAGAATATCAACAGAGTCACATGACAATGGTGACGGTCAGGAGTTGCTGTTTCTTACCGAGCATGGCGGCGTAATGAGCGCCGACTTGCGGCGAGGTGAGGAACACCAGGTTAGAGATTATCAGCGCGACGAACGGTCCGGTGTTCAGTAAAGTGCGCAGTCGACGGGAGGACTCCGGGCTAAGGTACTTCATCTGTAGGAAAATACAATGTTTGTTTGTTTGTTTATTTGTTTGTTTGTTTGTTTAACTGTTAGAGATCATCAGTGTGACGAACGGTCCGGTGTTCAGGAACGTATGCAGGCGCCATGAGGACTCCGGGCTAAGGTACTTTATCTGTAGGAAAATACAACGTTTGTTTGTTTATTTGTCTGTCTGTTTGTTTGTTTGTTTGTTAGAGATCATCAACGCAACGAACGGTCCGGTGTTCAGGTTCTTCATTTGCAGGTAAACAGGGCAGTGTTCGTTTGTTTGTTTGTTGCTTGTTTACTTGTTTTAACCTTTGTTTATTCCTGAAAAATCCAATTTCGCCTGCTGTCTGCTTTTCATTCAGGTCTTAAGGGAAAAGGTTACTAAGAGGGGTCTGAATGTGAGTGAAATACAATACTCCATGAACCTGTCCTATGCTTTAATACAGTTTTTATACCATCTATGGATATGTCGCTTGTAGAGCTTTATTTGCCTCACACTTTCCTATGGAAACTTGTCAGGAAGAAAGGTCAGACTACTTCAACTCAGATTGTGCTTTTGAGAAAACTTTGACATTAGGGAATTCTGACAAATTCTATTTCATTAAAAAAAAAACCTTTGTTGTAATTTTCACCCAAAAAGAATTTAGGCAACATCGTAACACAGGGTAGGATATTTGATATGAATTTAATATGATAAAAATGCACACCTCCAATTCCTTAACTGCTGGCAGCCGCATGAACCGTCTGGTGAGGGTCTCTAGCAGAACACCGATAAACTGCAGCGCAGCCCAGACAAACAGGTTGTGGGATGCGCCGTGCCAGTAGTACACAAACACAAACGTAACTGGGGAGGGACATAAGAGAGTTATTCATATTATAAACCTTCTAGTGAGGGTCTCTAGCAGAACGCCAAATGTAGAATACTCAACAATTACCTAGGGCAAACAAAATACAGCATTAGATATTAGATGTAACGCTAGTTCACCTTTATCCGCGGGGTAACCTTTATCCGTTGTTATTGAAAACAGGGTATTCAGATACATCAAGGGAATAGTTGGTACTTCTAAACTGCAAAGTACTGAAAATATTGCAATTTGAAATAAATGTCTGTTGATGTGATATCCCCCAATAACCCTGTTTTTAAAAGCAACGGATATAGGTTACCAAACGGATAAAGGTGCTAAGCGTTAAGTGTACGTTTCTGCCTAGTTTGTTAGTTACCGGTGTATGTCATATGTAGACTAGAGTTCCACGAAACACATACCTTCGCCAAACATTCAAGGTTCGTTATGGAGAATGCCTTTATCAATGACTTAAAGGTTTTATAGCTTCTCAAGTTATGTTATCCGCACACACACAAACGCACTCACACACTGAGCCCGCTGCAGTACCCACGAAAGATACCGGGCTAACCATTTTCAAACTCAACCTTTGTTTCTGCGACCGCTACTCAATACCAAGTATCATGAAGATCCATCAATCAGTTCTCCAGTTATACTGTTGACCTACATAAAGACTCACCTAACACTATGGCTTCAGCCTTAACCAAAAGTTTAATCTTCTTGGCAAAGGTAATGAAAAGGCCACAAACCACCAAGCTTCCACTTTTCCCTGCCACATACATGTAAGCATCACCAATATAAGGCCATACCAATTTAATTTCTTGGTTCACGGATTTTTTCATAAAAAATATGGAGCGATAGGGCGAAATGAAAATAAAAATTGTAAAATGGTTGGGGTAAAGGTAATGGCTAATCCAAAACATAAAGAAAAAAAGTTTTCAGCTTGAAAAAAGTACAAAAACACTATTTTTGTACAGTAACAGCACCTGTACCCACACTTTAAGGAGCTTATTATATAAAGGCCAATTTGCTACACCAGAAAGTTGGTGAATGGTTTCATTAATGGTGAAAATTTGCTGAGTAGTAATTTTTATTTTTATTTTTTTTTCCAAAAAATAGGAGCGAGCGAATCCGTGAACCAAGAAATTAAATCGGTGTGGCCTAAGGCCCGGAAAAACACCCCTTGACATCAAAATGGAGAAACCCCTTTCCCATAGTGCACAAACAAACAACATGGAACTTGCAAAGTGAGAACTAATAAACAATGTGTTAGCAACAATAACATCTATGTTTTGATGACACAAATATGTCATGAACAACACAAATCTGCACCACAGATGTATTTAAACACTGAGCACTGACTGTCCAGAAAAGAGGTCAATTGAAGGATTTACACATTCTTCTAATTATCATGTAAATTAAGCCCTGATTTGCATACAATACATTTCAGGATTTTAATCATTACCTAAGGTATGTACTTACCAAAAATAATGCAAATCCACCAACCACTGCTTGATTTACTCTCTTTCAAAGATAACAACAAAATCGCCCACTGCAGTTCAAAACAAGCCGCCAGGGGGCCCAAACTTACACGATTTACTCCCTACCCAAAGACGTATCCACTAGCCAAAAATCCTCAACCTGCCACTTCAGGATAACTATAACGCCAACTTCGACGGTCCGCTGCAGTACCACAACTTGTCGCCAGGATGCCCATTATCGAACTTGACCGTCGTTTTCCAAACCCCTAAATAAGTACCAAATATAATGCAAAACGATCCACAGCGTCAAAAGTTATCTTGTACGCAGATACACACACACACACACTCACCCCGCTGCACTCACGACAGAAAGCGCCAACAGTACCATTTTCGTACAAAACCTTGCTATACGCAACCGCAACTCAAATACCAAATATCGCGACATTCCATCCTCAGCTACCAAAGTTATTTGAGATTGACCTATATACTGGGACTCAAAAAAATTTTCTAACCATAACATGACCTTCTTGGCGAAGGTAATAAGTCTATGAGAATTGTAACAGTTTGCCATATTACTACATTGTGCCCTGTACTGTTTTGTGCAATGAAGTTCATTTTTTTCAATGATCATATCATAAACTGAGTCACTCAGAATCTAAAATGCTCCTCAGTTTCCTTTGCAAATCCATGTATTTGTATTGTTCCTGGTGGGGTTTTGGCGCTGACTTGAAATCGAAAAAAGTTGCCGGTAGTTCCTTACCGATGGAAGCCACAACCTGCCTCAGCAGGCCGCTGCGGGAGCCCCCTAGCGGCCAGTAGATGTAGCGCACCAGCCACTTGTACAGACCAGGATCAAACGATCTGGAAATAAAAGTAGTCATTATGCCAATTTTGATTCCTCTGTTGAGTCGCTGCTTCTAGCCATTCTATACTTAAGAAAATAATGACCTGGTTTCTCTGTCAGTCCTTTATGATCTACAAGTATCCACTTTTGTTTCATTGTTTAGCCCTAATGTCCTTGTTTGCATGGTCAGTAGGTTTGTTTTTAGCAGAGAAAATAACTGGCCAAAAGACCACCACCTGACACAGCCAACCATCTAAGCCATCATCACCAAATTTAAATCAGTATTAATCCCACCAAATTTCACTCACTAACTATTTTGTCATCAACCCCAAGGTACCAATTTCTTTCTCAGGCAATTGAATGGTTGTCGAGACTAAATTGCAGGGAGAGCAACAATTGAAAAATGTACTTAGAAAGGCTTAGAAAATACTGCAAAATGATGTGAAGGAAAGACAAATCCACAATTCTGCTCTTGGCTGTGATAGTGATAAGGATAGGCCTGTTAATCTGTGTATGTTTACGGTGTTCAGCACTAAGGACAGGTCGCTTGATTGGTGACTTTCAGTGCTAAAAATAGAATTCTCACCATCATGACACAAAAAGGTCTTCTTTCCCTATTCAACTTGATATTGACAATAAAAAAAACAATAGCTAGTTACATTGAAAACAATGCCAAGTTATTAATTAACAGAGACGACCCACCTCCACATGTCAGCGAACTGGTAGACGGTGGCGACACACCGCGGCTGGGGCGGGGCCGAGATCCCGTCCAGTCTCGCGAGAGTTGAGCCCAGCCCGAAGAACACCACGTACTTCACGTGGAAGAACTGCACCTGCGCGTAGATCAACCCGTCTGGAAGGAAACGTTAGCGTTTGGTTTATCGATTTATTACAAAAGAATGGTAGAAAAAGGTTCGCTTTTTGGAATTTTTTATCATTTATACAGTCGTAGGTCATTTATACAGTGGAAGCCGCTTAATTTCACACCCAATTTGCCAGAGAATTCCGTGCAATTATCCGGCGTGTGTGATAATGCGAAGTTACCCAGTTGGACCGCACCACCATGGGATTTGGGGATTCTGTGCAATTGACCGAAGTGTGCATTTATCCGATGTGCAATTAACTGGCTTCCACTGTATCTTATATTGTCAAACCCGACAACAGTATTCATTGTATCATATACTAGTAGATAATGGTCCATTAGACAATAGTTTTATGTATCACACTATCTACCTCTCATAGTTCTTGTGCAATTAGCCTTTGTGTATGATTTTGCAACTAAACATCCTTGAATTATTGTTTCAAAATAACTATTACTGTCGATGAAGGTTAGACATTCAGGTAATAAGATACGCCAAAAAGCAGTTACTCAAGCAGTGTCACTGACGAAAGACACCGAATGGTTGTCTGAAACGTCTGTTTCCAAAATCCTGTCCAGTTGCTTGAGTAACTGCTTTTTTGGCGACTGTTACTCTGTCAGCAGTATAATGTGATATGGTCCTGTCCTTGGTGCTGAAGTTGTGGTGAGAAAATTTTACATGTCATTGGTTCAAGTAGCAGGACATACCATAAAGCTTCTTCCCAGAATGCTATATCTATGGAACAAGGTCTCTGGTGACGGCTTCCCTGATGCGTTACACATGAAGTGCAGCCCGTAACATTTAAGTGGCTTACAAGCATTGCTCTGAGGTAAATTGTAGTAGATACAAACTAACAGAATTTGACAAAAATAGGTTATTAGGAGATTTTGCATGAATACTGCCGATGGATGAACAAAATCACAGCGTGAACACCGAAGCCATATCAAGTATGTTAATTCTGACACACACAGCGAGGATGTACAAGTAGTGAAGGAAAACCTCCACACACAGGAACCAGAACAACTGTCACCCAAACAAACAAACTCACACATGTACACACACACACACACACACACACATAACAAACAAACAAACAAACAAACAAACTCACACAGCGTGAACACTGAAGCCTTCCCCACAATGTCTATCCTGACGCAAATGGCGTGGATGTAGAAGTAGTGCAGGAAAACCTCCACACACAGGAACCAGAACAGGAGACGCGCCAGCCCCCACAGCACCATGGGAAGGTTCTGCAACCCTGCCTTGTCCTGAGATAACCTCTGATGAGACCATATAAGGTAAGTGTTAGTGACGGCATCAAAACGTCAAGAACAACAAGAGAGACTCTTTAAATCTGGTAAGGGATAAATGTAGCTGTCAAAAAATAAAAGGCTTCCAACCATCTTTCAATTCATGATTTGTGTGATTTACCCCAGAACCTTGACAGTATTTTTGGGGTCCTCTTTGCATTATGGATCACAATGCTTTACTTAAAGCCCACTGATGAAGAAACTGAATGTCACATTTTTTCATTGTTTCAACCTGCTGCCTGAAGGTGTAATTAATGATGGCTCCTTAGGGTTAAATGTTAGTGGTTAAAGGTTAGAGGTTATGACCTACCTGCTGCCTGAAGCTGTGGTAGTTGATGATGGGTCCTGAGGTCAGGATCGGCCAGTAGAAGTTGTAGTTTAGCAGGTCCAGCAGGCTGTAACTGGCTGAAACAAACATTAACTATGTCAATAATGCCGCCAAATCACCTGATCTCCAACTTAGTGATGCTGCCAATACGTATGTGCAGTTTAAGCAGCAGCTTATGTTTAAGCTAATAACTTATATGGCTGGATGTCATTCTAAGTCAAGCTGAGAGAGAATGTCGGGCCAGATTCCTATTGAGTTATACAATTAGCTAATGTGAAAAAAAAAACTTGTCAAGGAATATTCATTGCTGTTGAAGTGTTGACCTGATGTAGTACAGAGCACTATCACTATCTAAATTTACTAAATGTATTCTTGGAATCGACTTTCTAGTCTTGAAAAGCCACATGGAAAAGATGATTTTGATGAAGCTGCTGCTGCTGATGGAAAATGATTATGATGATGATGATGATGATGATGATGATTATAATGATGATGATGATGATGATGATTATAATGATGATGATGATTATTATTATTATTATTATAATGATGATGATGATGATGATGATTATAATGATGGTGATGATGATGATGATGATGATTATAATGATGATGATGATGATGATGATTATAATGATGATGATGATGATGATTATAATGATGATGATGATGATGATGATGATGATTATAATGATGATTATGATGATGATGATGATGATGATTATAATGATGATGATGATGATGATGATTGTGTGCTTACCTGGGTTTGTTTCCGTCTCCCTACAAAAGTCCATGGCGAAGCTGACCCCCCGCAGACACGACAAGGTCAAGGTCACCATGTAGATGTTGTACTTGGCGTAGGATGGCAGGAGGTTGTACTGAGGACGGCAAAATTACATCAACGTACAGAATCAGTCAACTCGTACTGATGTGATTTCACAGATAGAGGGGGAGAGAGAGAGAGAGAAAGTCACAGAGTCAGTGTTGTGAGAGGGAGAGAGAGTCAAGTAGATCGAGAGGGACTGTGTGTCACAGGAAGAGAATGATGGAGAAACTGAGAAAGAGTGAGGGACTGGGATGAGGGATCGTAAGAGAAAGAGAGACCATGAGAGGGAGACAGAGAGAGAGAGAGAGAAAAAGAGAAAGCAATAGGGAAGAAAGAGTGACAAAGAGAGAAGAAATGAAATCGTGATGGAGAAAGACAGAGAGAGAGAGAAGAGAAGAGAAGAAAGGTAAAAAGACAGAAAGTGAGAAGGAGACAATGACTCACGTGCCACGTACTTCCCGGCTCCATGTATACCGTAGTCATGGCAACAATGGCGACCCCCCAAATCAGCGCAGGTCTCCTGAGTCGGGACAGTAGGAAGAACACAACAGCCTGGAACAGCACAACTCCTGCTGGTCTCCAGCCAAGGCACAGCGTCAGGCTGGCTAGGCCGTACAGGCCATACAGGGGGAACTTAGCCTGTAACAGGGAAAAGGTTATAGGGTAGGGGTTAAAGGGTGAAGGTTACAGGGTAAAGGTTACAGCAGCCTGGAACAGCACCACTCCTGCTGGTCTCACGCCCAGGCACTGGGTCAGGCTCACAACCCGTACAGGCCGTACAGGGGGAACTTAGCCTGTATGATAGGGCAAAGGTTACAGGTCAAAGATTGCTGGGCAAAGGTCACTGAGCAAAGGTTACAGGACAAGGTTGACGGCAGCCTTGAACTTCCCTCAACTAATAACTGAAGCAACTAGATATGATGTGAGTAATAAAAGCCACCCTCTGTGATGTACAAAAAAAAGATAACATAGAGTAGGAAAAATGAATGGGTATAATTCTTTAAAAAAAAAACAAGTTCTGAATCCTGGTAAGCCAAAGTGGAAACAACAAGCTGACCTTCGGCATCAGCCTGCCTGTGATCGCCCCCAGTATCACGTGACCCAGGTAGTACAGGGGGAAACTTGTGCGCATGCGCTTGGTCCACTCTCGCCACTCTATGTCATGGATGTCCTGTTGAAAGCAAACGAACAACCAAAATTGTAGTTAAGTCAATAAAAAAATGTGTGAAAGGTTTGATTTGTTTCTCATCATTTAAACTTCTTTAATTTCTCATCTTACACAAGTTACTGTGAGTCATACTTTCAAACAAGCACGTTGTGATTTTGGAATAAAGCTAAGAACAGTTGGAAATAAAACGAGTTCATTTTCATCATTTTTAGTTCCATTAATGTAGCAAAAGTACATAAATTATGCTAATGTTGATATAACGCTAGTTGGTCTTAACGACAGGGTATTTAGGGATCAGGACGACGGTTTCAAACTGCATAATTTGAAAATATTACAATTTGAAACCACAGTCTGACAACTGGACATCCCTAAAATACCATGTTTAAAAACAAACAACGAATAAAGGTCCCTGCGTGGATAAAGGTGAACTAGCGTTACATAATGTTTCTATCTGCTTACTTTCTTCCTGCCCAGAAGGGTCCATCCCGGTGCGAGGTCCTGTACGTTCAGCTGGTCCCTGTGATCTGGGCCGGCAGAGAGG
Organism: Branchiostoma floridae x Branchiostoma belcheri; assembly: GCA_019207045.1. Lineage (NCBI taxonomy): Eukaryota > Metazoa > Chordata > Leptocardii > Amphioxiformes > Branchiostomatidae > Branchiostoma > Branchiostoma floridae x Branchiostoma belcheri. The sequence continues at coordinate 518,324 of CM033037.1, read as the reverse complement.
GGGTTAGAGACTGACATGTATAACTAACTGACTGGCTAAATGATCGGAATTTTTGTATGTTCTCTTGGAGTAAAAGTATTAGATTAGCATAGAGCGAGATATAACTCCGGGACGTCCTGCTACAGTACCCAGGAAAGCCGCCAGTGGTCCCAAAATCCAGTCATTTATTTGATAGCTCAAAAGCTTTCACCCGCATGCCAAATTCCATAATACTCCATATCTTCTCAGTTATGTTATTCATCCGTTACAAACGCTACCAGAATCACACTACCTTCCTGGCGAAGGTATCACGGTTTCCATAGCGACATCTACTTAAAAACCGCACCGATAAAAACTTTTTGGTTGAGGTAAAAATGCTATATAATATGCAATTAGTTCCAACCTTATGGCCAATCAAGTTGATCTAGTCATGACTGAACAAATAAACAAGCAAATAAACGAACAAACCAACCTTCCGAGAACCTGGAAGTGCAGTACAACATGTAGCCGATAACGCACAGGGAGATCGTCGCGCACAGCCCGACCTCGACCTTCGGGAGCGGCACGAAACTTGCCGAAGGTCCCGTTCGTCTGGACTCGGGAATTTCCGTCGGTTTTGGCTCGGTAGACTCCGCTGTCCCCGGCTGTGTAACAGGTGGTTGGGAAACTCCGCTAGGCGGCGCTTCTGACTGGTCTGCAGTTCTCCGACGCAAATCGGTCTGCTGAGCTCCGGATGGGACCGACATCGGGCTTCTGTATGGAGCTTCTGGTAGAAATATATTGATCAATCAGCAAATCAATCAATCAATCAACCAATCTCTCTACCGATACATTTTTAAAGAACACACTACAGAACGTTTTTGGCTTCATGATACGTGACAGAATATGACTAGTTTTAGTTAGAAAATAATACGACACAATACTCGTCAAAAGAACAAGATCAGATATCAAAGTGAAATCATAGATGACGGTTACCACAAAACAACACATATATGTGGTATTGAAGCAATGTAGCCAAGATAGATTGAACAGCCCACTGTGCATGAACTTGTTGTTTTTAGTGGTTTTCATGGCAGGAGATTTCAGACCAAACTCTCCCCTCTCCACTTCTCCCCGGATGACCGAGTCTGAATGCCCGGCGCGTCTGGCTAAACAAACCCCGACTTCTCCAGCTGACACACACCGCTGGGTGTGTGCACACACAAACACACTTTTCTCACTGGAGCTTACAGTATGCGGATAAATATCAACTTTGCCGGAACGTAGAATGTTTATACACACACATAAACACACCCTTATTACTGGAGCGCCCAGTCTGGGAGGAATATCAACTTTGCCGGAACGTAGAATCTTTAATCAACAGCTTAATATGAGGGAATCACTGATATTGAAGTTTGTATCGGACATTTTGTGTCTGGCCATAAAACAAGAACCGTAGCGAAACGGCATTGCACCACGATAAAAGCGCTTCGTCCGAAGTCTGAGGTTGCACGCTTTTCAGTTTGCACAGAAATGACGATGTAGAGATGGGTAGAGTGCATAGAGTCTGAGACGAGAAAAATGTTTCCTTCGTAAATCGTCCAAGTTGAGCCTACATTTTGCTGATGTAGTGCAGAAATTGACAAAAAAAGTGAACCCCGTGTGGGTTTAGCGCGGCGTAACGCGACCGGCCACGTGCCTGTGACCGCTATCGGCAGTGTTGGCATAACGGCCGGACCGAAAATCGTTGCCGCTATAGACTTATTCTTAATGCTTAGGTCAATGGAAAAATCCAAGGGACCGACAAAAAGTGACCGCAATGGCCAGGTGGCCCCTATACTCAGGTGACCCCTAAGGCTGGTTTCACTGTATTTTAAAATCTGTACTGGAGGACCGGTTTTACCGCTTTTTGGCACCTCACTTTGCAGGCACAAGGTCGCGACTTCTCACATAAAGCCCCTGCATAGATACAACCTACTTCATGCAATAATTAAAACATGGAACTTAGCAAATGGGGTCGAATGACAACAAACGTACCTCCACACAACAACTTGGAGTTGAGAGGGAGACAAAATATAGGTAGACAAAATATAGTTGAATGGGACAGACTATATAGTTCTTACTAGATGTTGTGGCACCGTACACAATCAAATCCTGCAGACTACTAAGGCTAGCAAAAGTACTGTTCTTTACCACCTTTTTTACCGCTGCAACAAAGGCCTCCCAGAATGTTGATGACAACTTCACTCAAAAGTTGAAAGCAGAGTAGCTTTAAAATTGGAGTCCTCTACATTAGAGATAATTCAATGGGAGGGTTTTGAACAAGTCTGACTGAATATTGCGATGCGAGACATGTACAAAATCAAACTATCCAGTTTTTTTATGACTTATAAAAGTTATACTTTACCTTTTTTACACCGGGAAATGCCTGGCAGACTCGGACTGGAGTTACTGGCTCTGTGTGTAACTTATTAACCCGTGAAACCGGCGTGTTGTACGCAGTTCTTACCTGCACGGCACACCTGGCCGCACCCGGAAGTGTCTCACCTGCCGTGACCTCTGACCTCCTGGCTTATCGGTAAGATCTCTACGGAGAAGAGCCGCTCTGTCCTGCTGTACCGCACACGTCCGCCAGGGGGCGTGTTGGTTAAACTCTTATACTATAGCCTACTGCATATATACATACATAGAAAACAAGTGGTTACTAATAGAGTAACAAACAGGTACGCGTATATAATGTTGAGTTTAGCGATATCGTTTCAACTACTGGTTGTGTGGTCTTATTTGTACACAGTATGGGTTATCTCCTACTAGAATGTGGTTAAATTTATCTGTAGCTAGGATGGACTGTGTCAAATTATTTCGAACAAGAGGAAAGAAAGATGAACGCGTTTATCATCATATCGTAAACAATTCATGAAATGACGTTCATCTTCAGTCTTTTTGGATATTACAAGTCCCCATGCACGAAATCTTAAAAAGATCGAAGCTATTCACGAAGACTAAATAGATTATAGAGATTGGCTAGAATAAGAAGATTGATTTTCTGGAGCAACAAAACTCTCAGGCGTCGATCGGACTTCCAATCACTCAGCCCAGCCCAGCCAACCTCCAACCTCTACTATATATATTCAGCCCAGGAGGGAAATTCATGATGATGGAGGCCATTTCTGGTGGGCTCCTGGACTTATTTATTTTCCTATTGGCCTAGGAATGAAGAATCCTGTCTATAGTGGACATCTTAAACGACTTATCAGGTTTACGGACTCGGCTTTGTTGGATGATAATTAATACCGGATGTATAACGGATTCATAGACAGTTGGTGTGTCTTTTGTGAATAAAATTTAGTTTGATGAAGTTCGTTCATCAATCACAGTGTTCGATTGTGCATAACCTTAATGTTCTGCTATACAAACATTTCGACAGTGCCGACGATAGAAACTCATGACGACGGAGACTATTTCTGGTGGCCCCTTGGCCTTAGATTATTCTCCTATTGACCCAACCATAAACAATCCTGTCTATAGCGGCAATCTTGAAAGTCTTACCAGAGTCTTTACCGGTTCATTGTTTTGGGCTTACAATCATACCTCTCTAAACGGAGGTTCTGTAGTTAGTTGAAATGTTTGTTTGTAACATACAGTACTAGCTGCTCTATATGAGACAAACTGAATTATAGAGATTGGCCCAAATAAGGAGATTGATTTTCTAGAGCAACTAGACTCTCCAGAGCCGACCGGACTTCAAATCAGTCCCCCTGTTTCAGCCAATCTCTGATATATATTCAGCCCGGGAAGGAGAAATTCATAAAGTAGAAGATGAAGTACATTTTACTATGGATTGTACTTTGTATGATAGCGATAAGAGCATTTTATTTGACTATGTGTTAAGTAAATATCCCCTCTTTAGATACTTGAATAGTAAAGAGAAATTTATATTCCTGACAGCTTTTGACAAACCAACTCTAACCAACCATACAGCTAGCTACATTTATACAATTACCAAGAAGCGAGAGGAAGTCGAATGTCCTAGAATAGATTAGACGCACATCTACATATATATAGATGTGTTTGATTGTTTCAGCTCAGCGTTTTTTTAGCTTACAATCATTACTCTCTGAAACGGAGGTTTTGTAGTTAGTTGACGTTTTTGCCTGTGACAGTGCTGTGTGTCCACTGTTCTGCAACTGACACTAGAGTGTTTTCTTTAGATTTAGACTCGCATCTCTTTTACCCCTGTCACATTTGGCGAAAATCGATCGGAAGACGATTCTTCGGCAATCGCCCGAGCCTCGCTTCTATTATGATAATAACTTTATTGCACAACAATTGAACAAGGTACAAAGTATGGCTTATATGTGACAGGGGCGGTTTTCAGGTGAAAAATACGCGCAACCCTCTGTCGATCTTAAATATGGCCGATCTTCCATCGATACGCCCGAAGATCGTGGATAATGTGACAGGGGTATTTCAAAGGCGATCGCACTGCTGGCTGTGATCTAAATTATATTTGTGTAAAGCCTTAAATTCATACTTGAAATACAACAAAACATACGAGTTTGTTTGTTTGCTTGTTTGTTTGTTCTTTATTTAACAAGTGAGAAGATTCACCTGGTCATTACTGATACTGGCATTAAAAACCCAGTTAAAAGTGACCAGCTTTAGGCTTAGGTCACATTTCCAAACCGGGGCCCGGCCGGGATGTTTTAAGAAATGAAAAAAAAATAAAATATATACCTAGAAATATACACAAATCATTCCCATGAATCTTATTTTGACATTTTTTTGTATTTTGTTGTCTTTTATATCATTCTTTTCGCTCCCGAAAGCTGCCCGGTCGGGCCCCGGTTTGGAAATGGGACCTAAGCCTAAGGCCTACGTCACATTTCCAAAGATTCATGGGAATGATTTGTGTATATTTCTAGGTATACATTTAATTTTTTTCATTAAACTACACACGACATAGTCGTGTACGTTATTTGTGTATATCTTTATTTATACATTTCTATCTTTCGTTTTCACAAACAGCCCGGCCGAGCCCCGATTTGGAAATGTGACGTTTGTCTTAGTCAGGCTTTCTTGATGAATTAAGAAGACCCCCCTCTAGGCCACCAGCCCCGCTAATTAACCCCAGTCCTCCCCCATCAATACTCCCCGCTCCAGTCGATACCCCATCTCCGCGCCGCCAGTCTCTCCGTAAATATTAATAGTCGGTAAATAACGGCCGAACATCGCGGGCAGGCCCTGGGGATAAATTCATTAGCGTGGCGGGATCAGGTCAGTTGTTCATCAGGGATTTATAGAGAAGAAATCGTGTCTGCTATCTAGGCGATTTACATCAGAGCCCACCAAACCTTCCCTCAGCCGAGACGGGGGCCGATACCGACTGCCAAGAACCTTAGACCCTTTGCTGACGTCACACTTCCGTTCCGGATTTGTGACTTAGGCTCTGGGTCATTTCAACTTGAAAAGGATCAGAGGACTGATCGAAAGCTTGTTGGTAAGCGCTTTATCTTGTGTACGGATATAAGGTCTTAAAAACATAACTTATCTGTTATCATTGTTACGTGGCGTAGCGTTAGGGTTAGTCGAGTAGCGTAACGGTAGGATTTTTGGGTCAAAGCCCTGGGGTCCTGGGTTAGAGTTTCCTGACATGCTGCGACATTGTACCATTGGGAAACATACATTTCTCCACTTGAATCCCTTAAAAATGAGCAACTTTCATGGGGAAACTCCAGTCTGACAAATCTTCCGTCTTTCTGGCTTGCTTTTTATAGACAGAAACTACAAAAAGAACATCTCATGGAGACATACATGAAAAAGCAATGCTATTCACAGAAGTAAGAGATATTTCTTGTTGAAGTAATAAAAATAATGTAAATGTAAATGATGTATTGACTTTTTTATTTTTCTGTAGGAACAATTCATTCATTTGCCATTAGCTTATTTCTGTCGTTCTTTGTGTCAAATTTTAGCATCAATTACACAATTTGGTCTTCCCACCATCTTGTTCAATATTGCTTTTATTTTCTTAGATACTCCTTTAATAAGAAAACGGTTTTCTTGTGTTTCCAGCCCGTTCTGTCGGCCTGAGGTGTATCTTGGCCGTTCTTCTATTTCTTTAATCACATAGTTAATAAGAAAGCGGTTTTCTTGTATTTCCAGCCCGTTCTATCGGCCTGAGGTGTATCTTGGCCGTTCTTCTATTTCTTTAATCACATAGTTAATAAGAAAGCGGTTTTCTTGTATTTCCAGCCCGTTCTATCGGCCTGAGGTGTATCTTGGCCGTTCTTCTATTTCTTTAATCACTTCTTTAATAAGAAAACAGTTTTCTTGTGTTCCCAGCCCGTTCTGTCGGTCTGAGGTGTATCTTGGCCGTTCTTCTATTTCTTTAATCACTTCTTTAATAAGAAAACAGTTTTCTTGTGTTTCCAGCCCGTTCTATCGACCCGAGGTGCAGTTTGATGAGTTCCGAAGCGGCGGTAACGACGCAATTTCAGGGCACGGTGAGTCATCGACTTTCCGTCTGGACTCGTTTACACTAGCCTCTACCAGGCTCCGTGGATCGGTAGAATCGTACTCTTCTGGCCAGCTAACTCCCCTAGCGTACTATAGACTCTATTTGTCCAATTTCTACAATTAGACCACCGATCCATGAAGCCTGGTAGAGGCTACATTTACACCGCGGTGTGGTGGAATGACGGGGGAAATTTCTACATAAAACTGTGAGATAATGGGGAGATTCTAACACCAAACACACAGAACAGTTTCATTATTCAAGGGAATCTTACTACGGTTTTTTTAACGTTTGAACTTTATTGCATGGCCTGACTTTCCGTCCGGACTCATTTATACCGCTGGCTGTTGGAATAACATCGAACACAACGATTTTAACATCGAAAATAATCAGAGGTCTTTTACTATTTAACACAATCATGCCTCAGTTTCAACTTTTGCTTCATTTCATGGTTTGACTGTCCGTTTCCATCGACTTTATCTCCGGAGTCATTTACACCGCGGTTTGGTGGAATAACATCGGAGATTTCAACATCAAAAACAATCAGAACGGTTTTATTATTCAACACAATCTTATCACGGTGTCTTTTAACGTTTGAACTTTATTACATGTGGCCTAAGTTTTCATACGGATTTACTTACAGGACAGACTCCATCATTAGACACGATCAGAGTGGTTCTGATATTAAAACACAACCACAACACGTGTTTTGTGACGTTTAAACTTACCTCCGGATGCTCGTTTTCAATGCTCTTTTTTTTGCCCAGACTCGTCAGAACTGCCCATAATGGTATAGCAGGGCATTTCTCAACATTTAACACGATCAAAAGACTTTCAGTATCAAACGAAAGCATAGAAAATTGCTTTGTAACGTTGGGGCGGCAAAACTTTATTACATGGCTGCTAGTTTTTATCGAAATTGCGCTACCGTCGGGTTGAATGACAGATTTCAACATCAGTCGCCATCGGTGAGGAATTGTACCAATTACCCACAAACTGTGGATCAATTTGCGCTTCCGTCTTGTGAAAGAAATAGAGGAGAGAGAGTAAGAACATGGCTTGTTACAGGCTGAATAAATAGCAACAATCAACACAATCATTAGTAAGACTAGTTTTGAAGGCACTGGTGTCATCAGTGTGGGATTGTACCATTTATTCAATACAAACTGTGGGATCACTCGGGGCAATTTGTGCTGCCGTCTGGTGAAAGATAAACAAGAGAAGGGAGGGTGAGGAAATGGTGCCCATCAGAGTCAGTGAATAGCAACAATCAAAAACGCACTGTGGTCTTCATTTTCTGGTGGTGGATACGGGCTATGGGCTCAGAACGAAATAATACTCTGGGTCCCATAGCAGCCTTTCTTGGTCGTGTGCTTTGGTAGTTTGGTTAGCTATGATGTAATGGAAAGTGGTTATTAACACTGTAGAAGCTGATGAAAGTCGGCAGTCAAAGGGCCATATAAATTAATCTCCAAGCAGATTCTACAATTATGGCATAAGATAGTACCAAACTGGCCAAGGAGTGTAGTCAGCCAAGAGGCGTCCATTTTGCCCGGTAGCGAAACACACTTCACTTTTCTGCCAGCTTTTGATACTATCTTATGCTACCGTAGGATCTGCTTGGAGATTACATATAATTCGCAATAAATATTCGTTGCATAAACCTTTCCATCAGACATCACACGCTGGCCTATGATTGTGTTTAATGGTGAAATCGGTTCTCTGTGGGAGTCCTTGCTCGCCTTCCTCTTCGATTAGGGCCAAATTGCTCATTTGCGGAGAGTCAATGAACGCGCCCAGTCGAAGACTCATACCAAGTGTTTCCACACGCCTTCGCCAAGAAGGTTATGTTAATTACTCCTGAAATCCTCGCTCGAACATGTCACTCAAACATGTCACTCAAACATGTCACTCAAACATGTCACTCAAACATGTCAATCAAACATGTCACTCCAACATGTCAATCAAACATGTCACTCAAACGTGTCACTCGAACGTGATTTACATTTGAGTGACGGTTGCATACAATCCTTAGGAGTTAGTGAATTGACGTGTTCAATCCGTTTTTCTAGTTAGCACCGGCGTGCTGATCTAAGCATTCGTCCGAAGTTCGCTTGCATTGTGACGCAGGTTTTAGGTACGAGTTGATTTGTGTCGCACTTTGATCGGTTCCTTTGTGAACCAGACTCCCGCAGAGCGGATCGATGGGAACATTAAACACAATCATGGAGCCGTGTGGGGTCTGATTGGAACGTTTACCTGGGTTAGACGGGGTGTATATATATCTACGCACGCACTGATGTTGGTCTTTGAAACAAAGATTACTTAATTCCAGCATTAAACACAAACATACATTTTGTGTGGTGTTTTGTTGCAACGTGCAGATACCATGGTCATGTGGATTCAATATCCGCACACACAATGGTTTTGGCTTTTGATAATAAATACTCAGCAGTCAAACAATTCTGTTTGGGAACACCCGCGAATTGATTCCCAGGGAATTCCTAGCATGCATCCTAGTAAATAAAAAGTTATTAAGCAAGATTTGAAACCCTTGGCCACACGATATAAAACTTTCAGTTCAGTTCACGACGCTGCAGAAGCCTTTCAGAATCCCCGCTGAGCGATCCCCGCGGCAGATGTACCCGTAATGCCCGGCGGTTTGATTATGATGAGATTTGATAGAACCACACCACGGACCATGGAATGTCACTGTGCTCTTAATTACCTCCACTCTGTATCATTTAATGACCCGGTACTTAATATTAATTAATTACATTCTATTCCTTAATTAACGGGCCATAAAAATCCCGCAGCGCACAGTGAGTATCTATTATGATTTACCACGGCGTGACATCAAATCTCCAATATTTCTGCGCTCTTTACAACCTTGTATCTTTTAATTAGCGGATCATAAGTACCCCGCGGCGCGCAATAAGTGCATATCGTGATTTATGGCACCGTTAATAACAACTGCAATCCCGCTTCGTTCTTGAGAACCCTGATCTCTTTATTAATTAACGACAAATAAAAAAAGAACATCCTGCCCCACCCCGCAATAAATTCATTCACAAGAAGCTTCAAAAGGTCTCTTTTTTATTGCGGACATGAGGGAAGAGGGAAGGGTCAGATAAAATATATAACGGAGATACAGTTTTCATCATTTAAAGTCATAATAAAATCTATACACATATTATCACACATACATGGCGTAAAACACATAGATGAGTGAAATCGGGCTTATTGTCCGCTCATATCAATTCACCGTGCGGTTAATGTCAATATTTCCCGCTCTTTACAACCTGATATCTTTTAATTAGCGGATCATAAAATTCCCCGCGGCGCGCAATAAGTGCATATCGTGATTTACGGTACCGTTAATAACAACTGCAATCCCGCTTCGTTCTTGATGACCCTGATCTCTTGATTAATTAACGACAAATAAAATATCCCCCCTCACGTAATAAATTCATTCACAAGAAGCTTCAATAGGTCTCTTTTTTATTGCGGACATGAGGGAAGAGGGAAGGGTCAGATAGAATATATAACGGAGATACAGTTTTCATCATTTAAAGTCATAATAAAATCTATACACATATTATCACACATACGTGGCGTAAAACACATAGAGGAGTGAAATCCGGTTTACTGTCCGCTCAGATCAGTTCACCGTGCAGTCTATCACAACTCGAATGCTGCTATGCTTCGTACAACCTTGATATAATCCTTGTCCTACAGAGCACATTTATATCTCTTAATCAATAGGTCATAGCAATCCTGCAGAGCGTACGGTACATTTTATCATTACCGGAATGGAGCTTTGTTATTAACAACCTTCAATCCCTTAATTAACGGGTTATAAAATATCCCGCAGTGCAATAAGTAAGTAGAAATTGTATGATACTGGTGCGACATTATCATAACCGAAATGCAGCTTTGTACTAAACAGCCTTGTATCACATGTTACCTGGGCACTGAGTGTGCCCTTCAGCGATATGTTAATATCTACGGCTGAGTGTTACAATTTGTACTTACTTATTGCGCACCGTAAACCATACAATCTGTACTTACTTTACGGTGATACATTATCATAACAGTAATGCAGCTTTGCTCCAAATAACCTTGTATTACGTATCATGATACGTTAATATCTACGGCTGAGTGTTACTAGAACTGTTGGCATTTATAAAGAGCGACGAATGCGACAGGATTTTGAAAAGCCGGTAGAAGTCGGATACTCTACCAGATTCTTTTGTAGAAAATCGGACCAATTTTCGTGAGTATCGCCCATTCACAAGTATTCACGAATACTTAGGATCAGGTTCGGACCTGGACCTGTTGCTCTGGACCTGAACCGTACCTGTACCTGTATTTTCTGTACCGGTACCCCCTCCCCCACACCCATGACTTGTGCTGCTATGTTGCCATGGTTACCGTTACCATGGTAACCCTAGAAACGGCCACTAGGTCATGACCGCATGTTAATCCTGTTTTACGGGGTAAGCTGGTTAAGATTTTATAAATGACGCACTTTAGTCAAGATGCATGATTCTCTGCTATAAACAGATTTTGATTGATGCACGCAATGGCGGTTGCCATGGTAACGACGTGACGTTCACGCCCGCATGCGTCAGGTGCGGCGCATCTGACGTTGGCGTAACGTCAGGATCAGACGCGTGATGCTGTAAATGGCCGCTATCCATCATCTAAATGTTATAAGTGTATATACTTATACACTGTATAAACTAATGGCAAATACACCAGCGCGTCAGACGGTAACACTTAAGGTTTCTGGTATCAGGACGTAGGTGGGACATGTTGGAGGAGAGCCACAGCTCGAGCACATTTAAGACAGTTAAAGAACCCAAGACACACATAGGGACCCTTCCCAGTGTGAGAGTGGATCAAATCAATCTGTCCGGATATACGGCTGTACAGCTTAGTACAAACCTGGTGCGCTCCAATTTAACTTGTAAGGCGGTTTACAGGGTATGCAATACAAACAAACTGAATGGTGACGACTTCGGTTGCTCCGTTTCCGTGACGCAAATTCCTTCCAAGAAGACCTACAAATCCCATCTAAAAGCTGCGACACTGCCCCAAAAGGTGATTTGTCTCCTCCCCACATCTGCTTGGCCGTCAGCCCGCCGTCCGGACGCACACCGTGAAATTGCGGGCTTGTCTCCGCGTGTTCGATCGGTTCCTGTCCGCTGCAGCCGGGCCGGGCCTCTTATATCCTCTTTCACTGGAGGATACGACCACGCTAAGACAGCGTAACCATCGCTCTACGACAACTAAGCGACCAGAGAGTTCTCATATCGCTCAACAAATGTCAAGAATAAATATTCTACGTTTTTTGTGTGTGTGTGTCTTATTGCCCTTCCAATCATACTTTAACACCTTGCGTCATTTTCAAATTATGAAAGCAAATGTCAAACAAGCCCGACCTTGGTCGTAGTACGGTCGCCCAGCGATCGCCGTCAGGTGGAAATCCGGAAGGGAACGAGCCCGACGCTCGGACCGTGAAGGGGTTATAGTCAGAGTTATGGCACCGTCGCCATGGCAACCTGACACGTCAGTTTGTTTCCCGCCATATGGAGGATGCAAATTCCCGTCTGAGCCCGCAGATGTAACGTACCGGGTGTAGAGGGGAGGGCTTACCTGGATTTACCTGTCTGGCAGGTATATCAAACCAGGTGTAGTGGGGAGGGCTTACCTGGATTTACCTGTCTGAACCCGCAGGTGTGGCAGGGCCAGGTGTTAAGCGGAGGTTTACCTGCACTTCTACACCTGAGGCTACCTGGATGGGCAGGTGAGAAACGTTTATACCTTCATACGCAGATGGTTAGGTCGACCTTACGTAGCAATATCGACAACAGAAATAAGCATGGCGGCCTGATGTGGAACCAGGTCGGCCATAGAGGCGCTTTACACTCGACTGGACAAACATTTGATGTGCCGTGTTGAGAATTCCGATATATATTACAGAAAACACAACACAATCCTGCACCCAATATCATAAACAGCTACTTTATGTGTGGCTATGCGAACCTGTATGTGGTTGTGTTGGTTTGGGACTTGTTGTCAAATTCAAACATTTGAAAACAGAGTCCTATATCAACGAATAGTTTCATCAGGTTGGTACATCACAAAATAAAGAGACTCTTTTTACACAACTATTGCTTTATTCACCAATCCGAATTGCCCTGAAGAAGGTGACAGACGGTCACCGGAATGTTGGTAATAATAAAGCAATGGTTGTGTAAAAGAGTGTCTCTTAATTCAGAGTCCCATATCAGTTTCGCACAGACGGTTGGGGTAGGCTTAATATTGTCATATTTCTATACCGCACAGTCGAAGCAAGAATGCACTCACATCGAACCCAGTATCGTATACACGTAGCTCGATACATGACCATGTGGTGCTTTAACTTGAAACTCGTGGCCAAAGGCGAACATTAACCCTTGTCCTGCTGGCGATTTTTTGGCCAATTTAACCTCCCAGAGCTGATGGCTTCATCAAATAAGTAAAACTTGACATGTTCTGTGCTGCCACATTCGATCGGCTTTGCAGTGGTATGCCACTTTTACAAGCGCAATGATTAAATATGTCCATCCCGTATATAAACGGACTCAGCAGGACAAAGCTAAAAAAAACAGAGTTAAGTATCAGTGCCATACAGATGGTTGGACTAAATTAATGTTGTATTTCTCTACCTTAGCAAGAACGTGGTGAGATCTAGACCCGATATCATAAATACGTGCTTTATACACGACTTTGTTGAGCTGTGAGTAGTCACAATCGGAGAGCCAATAAACTCGGATTTTGTCGTGGCCGAATGCGAACATTTAAAAACAAAGTCCCATATCAGTTCCATACAGATGGCTAGGCTAAGCTTAATGTTGTCATATTTTCTATACCACAACAAAAGCGTAATCAGATCCAGACCCAATATCATAAATACGTGCTTTATGAATCCTTTATGCATGACTACGTGGAGCTGTGTGTAGTCGCAATGGGAGAGCCAATAAACTAGGATACTGTCGTGGAGACATTTCAAAACAAAGTCCAATATCAGCGCCTTACAGATGGCTAGGCAAGTCTTACTGTTGCTATACAGAGCGTGATATATTGACACGACAGAAAGTACCACAAATCAATTATAAACCACAAAAAGTGGATACAGAATAAATCTTCAAACTCTACTAACTAAACAATATCAGATAATAAGAAAACCACCATACAATCAGGTGGGGCTAAACATGAGTGTCACTATCTTTTCTAATTACAAAGCAATCTTTTATGTATTTACCTATCTTAGCATTATGATAGCTGTCGGATCTGAAGATATAGTCAAATCTACCTCTGGTATCGAGTATCGTGAAATCTATAGTATTTAGACACAGGAATATGAATAGCTTATTGCGTAACATACCACACATATATAGGACACTCCATGACGAAATGAAATCCATTTTCAATATATTGAGGCAGCAATAACCGCACAATATCAGCCTGAGCATATATGGGCTTCTGGAAATGGAGCCCATTTCTGTGCGCCTGATATGTTTTGGTTGTTTGTAATCGTGAAGTATGGGAGCTGAGAAGTAGCAATATCAGAAGTTAGAGAATATTTGTTCCTGACAAAGTATGATAGAAATCCATCTGTGAGCACTCTGCAGATTCGTCATCATTCACAAGTTCGTGAATGTCTGTGTTTTTGATTCGCTTAAGAAGGTTAGATATCCTGGTTAACAATATTTAAGGGTAGCCTCCGTTACAGTCTTCGAACGGGGTTGGTTTTTATTTGGGGGGGGGGCTGTGATTTCGTGATTGACGGATTGTCAACGTTGGTTATGTTCTCTTGTGCCGAGAAAGGGATTTTGTCTCGAAAACATAGCCAACGTTGACAATCCCCCCCCCCCAAATAATAACTGCAACCTAAGACTGCAACGGAGCTACTTAAAAGGCAATTTAATCTCCAGAACTTGATAAGAGTTTGAGACTTACTTGGAGTGACATCCATCACACTAGCGTTACTAGAATAGTTTGTATCGTTTTTCTGTATTGTTGTCGATATCCTATGACTGATGATGATTGATTCTGTTTTCCCGGCTTTGTCTGGGGTTTACCCGTGAATAGGAGGAATCCGGTGATCAGGGGATCAAGAGGGACTCAGGGGGGATTCCGGGATAATGTAGGTAAAATAGCTTCTCATCCCATCAAACACTATCTACAACATTACTAGGCTATATGTCAATTTAGTTATGTGACGTCAAAGCTAAATGGGCCTCACACCCATCAGCAGTTACGTACTACTCTCTCACTCTTTATTCCCTTTAAGTTCCCAGCTTATTATGGCAAGCTCCATAGAGAAGGCGTCTTTATGAAGAATGATCCTTGCAAGATAGATGAATCATTTAGGTGCATGCAGGCCTGTATCCTTATTCTGTTTTGCTGTCGATATTATATGACCGATGGTGATTAAGTCAGTTTTCCCGGATTTGTCTGGGGTTTACGTAGCTAAAATAGCTTCTCTCTCCATTGGTTGGTATCCATCTGTCTCAGGAGACAATGGTAGGCAGACAGTCACTCCTCCCATTAACACCAGCTATAACATCATCAGGCTATATGTCACCCTAGTTATGTTAAGCCGAGGCTTAAATTCCTAATGGGCCTCCCACATCAGCATTTACGCTTTACTCTCTCGCTCTTTATTCTCTCCTTACGTTACCAATGACGAAAATCCTCCATAATATAAGAGATGATTGAGAAAAACTCCGTAGAGAGGGATCATTTGTGAAGAATGCGTCTTGAAACATAGCTGAGCACTAATCAGAAGAGTAGGAGCACACCCTACTGTGAGTGGTAAAACACTTACAAGACCTTTTTAGACTTCAAGTCAATTCCATAAAGGATAATAGAGAGTATAATTTACCTGTCGAAACAATGAACCTGTAAACACATACCATACTGCAGGGTGTTTGGCCCAAAGCCAGAGGTCCAGGGTTCAAATCGTGTCATGCTACCGATTGTCTGCCCGTGGCAAAGGCACTTAACACAACCCCCCTCACTCCATTCAGGTGTTAGACTGGGTACCTGACTTCGGTTGGGGAGGTAAGAGACAATAGAAGGAGATTGTTTGGCTCCGCCTGCAAATGCCGTGCCCTGAACATACAAAAAGGCTACGAACTACCTTTACCTTTGCCTAGTGTAATGTCATATGGTCCTGTCCTTGGTGCTGAAGTGCTGAGATCATGGTTAGTAAATTACACATGCTAGTGCATTAACCATTACACATTGGTGTAAGTACTAGGATAGATGTGTTAAAGAATGGTAGTCCCACTGACGTTTTGAGACTGTATGGGCAGTGGTTTGCTATCCACAACCCATTGCAACTGAGGCATCAAAAAGGTCTGTGGGACTACATTCGCCTTTATAACTGCTCGTGCTAGGGCTTACCGGTACAATGAACCTGTAGATAAATACCGTACATAACGTCCCACTTGTGCATGATAAATCTAGCAGGCACGGCTGGCGGCGCGGAGGCGGGACTCGGGCCGTAAGTCTCCGGTAACAACGCGGCGGAAAGGAAACCTGTGAGCACAATTCACATCACATCATTCGGGTTTCTGTTTAAATAAGCCACATCCCAGGGGTTTATACAAGAAATCTGTATCCATCTCCTTGCAGTACGGCCGTCCTAATCTCCGTTAACAAGCAATCGGGAAGGAAATCTATCCACACAATTCACCCCATTCGTGTTTCTGTTTGAATAAACCACATCCAAATGGTTTATGCAAGAAATGTGAATTCAAGTCTGTGCAGTGCGGCCCCACCAAGCTCCGTTTACAAACACATTGAAAGGAATTTATCGTCTCATTCGGGTTTTTGTTTGAATAAGCCCCGTCCAAAGGGTTCATTTAAGAAATGTGGATCTTACTATGTGCGCCAATCTCCGTTTACAAACCACCCTGAAGGAAATCTATCCACACAATTCGTCGGGTTTCTGTTTGAACAAACCCCGTCAAAAGGAAAGCACACGGTTTACACAGGAAATATGTTTCTAACTCTGTTTGATCTGTAAAGTACAGCAGAGCAGCAGCTTAAATCTCCGGTTACATTTCTTTAACCTCCAAGCAGATCTATCAGGGGGCGAAGACCGTGTCCGAGACAGTATCCAATATCGCAAATAAGGTCAATGACCTGTTCCAGACGGCTGTCACCATGGTTACTGGTGAAGAAGCAGATACTCAATATGAGGTATTCAATTACATGTAGCAAGTGGCAGGACAGAGCTGGAGGGTCTTCATAAATATCAACGTGTTTTAGTAAAAATAGACCATGTGAAATATTATGGATTTGCTTGCAAATTTAACATATCTAGTAATATGTGTACATGTTCCTCCTACTTTTGTACTTGTTATATCTAACTAGATTATAGTAGTACGTAGCCGATGGCATTTCCCTAGGCCTGTCTATGGCGTTGCACTTAAATTTTCCTCCCTGTTATAACAACCCATCAGAAAGACAGTAAACGCTCCCTGACATTTCGGAAGGTGTTTTATGTCCTTTACGGCAGCGTAACTCACGGCGGGTTTACCGACCCGGGAACAGAGCCAACTTTTCACGGCGTTGTAGTACCTGGAGATGCGGGCCTTTAAATGTCACGCGGAAGCAACGAACTTAATAGCTCGTTTGAGTCATGTAGCAGTTCTCACTGGTATGTATTTTGTACTGTGTATGTAAAGTTGCGTACATAAACTTATAGGACTCTCCTTCCCCCCGAGTGCCTTCCCTCGTGACCTCAATGAAAAGTGGCCCGCGTAGACAACTTCTCACACCACTGTAGTACCTGTATGTGCAGCTCTGTACCCAGTCGTGCTGTTTTAAATGTCAGGCGAAGCGACAAATAAACGGCTCGGATCAGTCATGGTTACATTACAGTAGGGATTGATATTGGATTTTCAATCTCGGACTGGACGCTGGAATTCTAACAGATTTCTGACAAACTTGATGAAATGACAGACTGGAATTCCAATCTGTACCAGGGGAACATCGGATTGTCCTTGGACAGGTTTGAAATCCAACAGAATTCTGATTAAATTCTACTTTGCTATGGGGCATATATGAATTCCAGTCTCTCCTTGGACTGTCCGAGATTCTCCAGGATTCCAGTCTCTACTAGGACATATACAGATGAACGTCCCTAAAGGCGTACATTGTCATTGGAATGTTTTTTTAATCCTTCGTTTATCAATTCTTCAAGAAATAAACAACAGAAACACCAAGTGGCATGGCAATTGAAAACGTCAGGACCAAAAAACACAGAATATAGAAACGGTCATTTGTCATCTGTCTGACTGGAGTTGGTGATTCACTACAAATCACCCGGATGGAGGCCTGGCGAACCTCTGTCTCGTATCAGCCATATGGTGAGTGACGTGTTGGAACATTCACCCGGACGGGAGACGTGGCACATCACCGTCTTGTAGTCTACCAAAGAAGGGTATATCACCTCGTAGGGAGCGGAATCACCCTACGCGAGGGACCAGTCCTGGCCTATGCACACACTTACATACATACATACATTTGTCATTGAAATGTTGAAATCTTAAGGTGTCTGTAGTTGTAGAAGATCTTACGAAGTCCCTGTTATTCTTTGTGTCAAAACGTTCTATATACAATTCTATATTTTTGTACAAATAAAACATCTATTCCTGTAAACGTCGTGGTTTAATCATCCAATATGGCGGACACTATCTACGTCAGAGTCACGTGAGTGTAAGTGGATTTCACCATGGCCAGCCCCCATCTGGGGTCTATACCAGCAACAGAAATCGGCCAAATAGAGCTTTACCTAACGATTTGCCAGCGTTAACCCACAAGAGAACGTCCAAGTAAATTGTTCATTGCGTTTGTCCGATATCTTCTATTTCCTGGACTCCCTCGGGAACCCGGTGCAGAGAATGTTATTACGTTATCAGGGTGACGCACAGCCGCAGGGATCGGGTATCGGGTATGAATGGACGAACCTAAAAAGAAATCCATAGTCAGGTCAAATCTTTCAGCTTCCACAGGTCGTTTCGCTATCCTACAGTAAAACCACCTTCAACTTTCGTAGCCGTGTACAATT
This sequence comes from Branchiostoma floridae x Branchiostoma belcheri, assembly GCA_019207045.1. Taxonomy (NCBI): domain Eukaryota; kingdom Metazoa; phylum Chordata; class Leptocardii; order Amphioxiformes; family Branchiostomatidae; genus Branchiostoma; species Branchiostoma floridae x Branchiostoma belcheri. The sequence goes on along the minus strand of CM033037.1, from coordinate 499,713 downwards.
GTTATAGGTTCATTGTCATCATCATCACGGGCGGCTTGCCCGGACCAGTTCCACTCTTTCCCTCCAAACAGCTCTGTCTCCCACAGCGTTCTTTAAGACCCAGGTTCATTATACCGGGAAAAGTTTAGAGCTCTTTTCGACAAGCGAAATGAACAGTGGACCACGGCTGTCAGTGGACCATGCGTTCAAAGATGTCCGGAATCACGGCTTCTAGTTGCAGAGGCAGGGCCGCTAACCACTGGACTGTGCACGCTACAAAATAGCCGCCAATGCCCAAGCGTCGTCTCCTGTATTTGAAAAGTAATTGTACAATCCCACTAAAGTAAATCAGTTAAAACTGGACACGAAACTGTTATGTTGTAAAGCTAGTAAGTAAACCAGGAAGCAAAGAAAACCAATCCTGTACCTAATAAGGTCCCAACGGTAAGCAGTACTACATGTAGTCCCATTTGCTGTTAGAGTCATTACTCCCCCCCTCACACACGCGGGTAAAACTGGGTTAATGTTTCTCCATTTGTACCTGATGCCGTTGCCATGTGGCGTCCCTGTGGTCTGATACATCCGTAATGTGTTGTCAGGTCTTAAAGTTAAAAGGTGAAGCACACACACAGGGCCGTGTTGATGTGACCTGTAAGACTTGACAATAAGTCTCCTACACGTGGCCGCATTGTAAAAGGCATGGTGTCGTCATGAAAGATCCCAGTGATTTACATAGGGGAGGAAACTGTCTACTAAGCGAGTGTAAAGGTAGACCCCAATATGCCTCTCTGATTGAAGGTAAAGCACACAGGGTCTTAAGTTGACGTGACCTGCAAGACATGACAGTAAGTCTCCTGGACATGACCCCATTTATAACAGGCTATAGTATACATGTTGTCGTCATGAAAAATCCCCATGGTTTACAATAGGGTGTGATACGTGTTATCAACTGTCAACCACCTGAGTATAAAGCTGGATGCTGTTCTCCATGGTTCTATGATTAAAGTTAAAGCACAGATTAATTGGTCTTAAGTTGTTATCTCAGCATCGTGTAGTGATAATGAAGTTCATTGCAAATTCGGAGACCAACTGGGATTGAACGCCAATTGCTGATAGAGCACAAGTTTTAGTAAGGAAGTACAGACGTGAGACAGACAATGAAGATAAAACTACGCTGCGAGTCTGTGATAAGGTTATATTAACGCGCGGGATTTCGCTTCTTTGGGGGCACCAGCTAGTAGAAAATCCCCCTACACCTTTTCAATGATACGTGGGGTGGATGGTTTTAGTCGGAAGAGTTTCTGTCTATCACTTGAATTGCTTATAGAACTCTTAGTTCCGGATCAATTCCTTCATCACCTTTTATCTGATCTTTTTATCTTTTCTTTTCTGCTATCGCCACTGTAAAATAATGAAGATCTGTGAAGTTCTAATGGTTAGCTCTATAGACAAGGGAGTCCTTTGATGTATCCGTGCAGGGTGAAAGGTCATGTTACAATAGTTCTGCTGACGCAGTGGGTTTTTATTGAGGGGCGATGTAATGTTGTTAGCCTTGTTCCTGTATGCGCGGTGTATTGACCCTTTGGGTGTAGAAACACACTGCTCTGAGACTTTTCCTAAGTAGATGAAAGCCCTGGGTGCCACTGGATTCCTTCTGCACACATCCTACACAATCCCACCTTACCGAGGTGTTGACAGACGATGAGGACAGATCCCATGCTGACGCACACAGCGCACGAAATACTTGAAAGTAGGTATCACAGATAGTCCACGGGCCAGGACCCCAAATCTGACAGATCCGTACCAGCTCAACAGTCAGGTGTAGAGAGATATTCGAAAGGTAGGCGTCTGCAATAGCGTAGGCTAGCCTCCATTGCAGTCTTCGAATGGGGCTGGTTTTAATGGGGGGGGGGGGGCGTTGGTTCGCGATTTTCAACGTTGGCTAGGTTCTCTTGTGCTGGGAAAGGGAGGTTGCCGAGGAAGATAGTTTCGCCCCGTTCGAAGACTGCAACGGAGGCTATCATGGAGCACATTGGCCAACTCTAATGGTACTGAGATTTTGTTCTTTAGCTTATGGTCTTAAGACAATCCTCCAAATAGCAATTACTCAATCAGCTGGATATGAAAACGGCCAGACGTTTCAGATAACATCCGTTATCTTTAGTCAGTGACACTGAAGAAGTCTAGTTAGCATGGAGGGCAGGTTTTTATATCCTGACTATGGATTGATATGCTATGTGGCGTATCTTATTACCTGGATGTCTAACCTTCATCGACTTAAGAGAACTCTGTTCTTGAATAACAAGGTAGGCGTCTGCATCTGTAATAGTGTAGGCTGTCTATTGGAAATGATAGCTGTCGTAGAGTGGCAGCTTTCGTGGAGAAATTTGGTCAGCTCTAATGGAATGGAAATGTTCTCTTGCTCATGGTTGGACATGTAACCCTGTTCATCAATAATAATTTGTCACTTTTTTCAGTTCCAGGTGACCACCTAGGGAACCAGAGTGGCAGTCAATTTCGGTCGGCGTGAACCTCCGCTCATCGAGCCGTGAAGGGATATCGGCAGGCCATGGAGACACGCGCTGTCGTCTGGCTGGGAATTAGCCTGGTAACCGTACCAGCGGGAGCTCGTCGCAATCTCTGCGGTGCTGGGAGTGTACCCCATCCGCCCAGTTCATTAGCGTACGTCGTGGGATCTTTGTACAGCTTAGCGGGCAATTAAACTCCCACCGCATGAAACTCCTACCGTGTAAAACTCCTACCGAGTGCGGAAGATAACCCCCGGCGGCAGAGAGCTTCATCTGCGCCGAAGAGAGTCTGGCTAAGCCACGATAGACTGGTAACCAGGTTGGCAGGGGATTGGCCTGATACATACACACATCATGTAAAAGTCATACCGGGTGCGAAAAATTACTCCCGGCGGGAGAGAGCTTCGTCTGCCCCGAAGAGTTTCTGGCTAAGCCACGCTATACTTGATATCAGGTTAGCCTGAAATTAGCCTGGCTTAGCCACGGTAGACTGGATGTCAGGTTTGCCTGAAATTAGCCTGGCTTAGCCACGTAGTCTGGATATCAGGTTAGCCTGAAATTAGCCTGGCTAAGCCACGGTAGACTGGTTCTATTTACCAGGTTAGCCGGGAATTAGCCTGATTGCGCCCCGCCCACGGGAGGAGCCGACCCCGCGCGGGGGAGTGGGAGGGTCGGATCGATAACGGCAGCAGCGTGACCGGATCCCTGCCCGAGCGGAGCGAGTGTGCTGACGGGTCCGCTGCATGAGCACGAGTTCTTTACAGCAAAGAGAAACAACGTGCGTTTTGCTCTCAACAACCGTGTACGTGTCACAAGCAAGCCCGGATCCCTGCCGGAGTGAGGCGGATCGAGCTGACGGGTCCGGTGCATGAGCAGGAGGTCTTCTGGAGGACAGCGTGCAATCATTTGATCTCAACTGCCACAAAGTGCTCACAAGCGAAGAGAAACACCGTCTCAACGGACGTGTACTCGCCACAAACGAGGAAGAACACGGTTTCAACTGACGTGTACTCGTCACGAGCGAAGAGTAACACCGTGCGCTCTGCTCGAAACTGCCGTATATAGTGTTCACGAGCGAAACCAACCGCAAGAGAAACACGTTTGTTCTCAGTGCTCGCAACTGCTGTATAGTCTCCACCAGCGAGACCAGCCCAAAGAGTAACCGTGTTCTGCACTCAGCTGTAGGCAACGTTTTACCAGGATATCCACAACGACAATACTGTGTTCAGCCATCAGTTATGGTTGCAGTCTACTCTTCACGAGAAAGGAAGATATCCCATAGTTCTGCCCAACGCTATCGTTTGCAGTTTACCGAGCAGGAGGTCCTCTGCAGCAGTCAGTGTTGTTGTCAGAAAGACTTTACAGAGATTATATCGTGCTAACAAGATTCCAGACGCCATCGTCACTCTTCTGCCTTCTACTGGGGAGACGTTTTCCGAATAGGATTTCCTCAAGAGAAGTGTTTCAGTTTCCCAAGGATAAAAACTGAAACAACATCAAAAATCGGTCCCGGTGACAAACATTGAATCTTCCATATATCAGGCCCGTGGACTGATGCCAGTGGAAAGAAAAGAGCTTGAGAGATGACTCCGACATGAAAAGACAATAGATTTTGGGATGCGTCTTCGGTGCCCTGTCGGAGAAAAGTAGGTCAGAGTTCGTGCTCCTGAGCAGGTTACCAGAAGAGCAGCCATCCGCTGCTGATTGATGCCGCTTTGGGAGCTGTTGGACATCTGTGGTGATAACAGGACAACTTGTCGTACAAGCTGTCGGACAAGCTGCCTCCTTTGGGAGCAAACATTGAGCACGCTTCGTGCCTTCTGTCGTACAGAAACAGGAACCCAGAAGAGCAGTCTTGTAAAGGTGTGAAGTAATATCAGCACGACCTGTCGTAAAGTCAAGCTGTCGGCTTTAGCGCGCTTCGTGCCTTTTGTGGGGCAGAAATAGCAGACCAGATACTAATGGATGCTGCTGTAAGAACTGGTGAATGTCTGCCGTACTAACAGGACATCCTGTTGTACAAGCAGCCACATAGCTGCACGTCTCAGTGCCTGCTACCGGACAGAAAAAGGGCAATAAAGCAGATGAGTGCGGTTGGTTGATGTCATTTCCAGATTGTTATGCTGAAGGTTAGTTGTAAAAGCTGCGGAACAAGCTACCTATATGTCAAACATTGCAGGCAATTCCACCGTTACGCACAAAATATGGCCGGGCACCCCGAGTTGTAGTCAGAGTCAAGACTAGCTTGTGAACAAACCACTTTAACAGGAATACAGGAACATATTTCCACAGTACATTGTTACAGCACATTGCAACAGGACATTGCTATAGGATTGCTACAGGGCATTGCTACAGACTTTGCTACAGGATCGCTGCAGCACAACAGCAGGATGGAGAAACTGGCGGACCAACCGTCGTTCAACGACTCCATGACGACCAACCCGGTGTTCTATAACGTTGCTACGGGAACGGTCTGTCCAGAAGGCTTCAACCTGACGGGTAGCCATGGCAACGGGACGTTCTGTGCGCCTGTGGGATATCCGATTCCCGTGGACCCGAACGCCTTCATATACATCATAGGTAGGGAATCTTCCTTCTCTTCTATGCACTTGTGAGGGCAAATTTTCTTTTGAATGAATAATAAGAGATTAGGTAAGAATAATGGAAACCTTTATAGTACATTTTTGCCCAACCGAGCTTAGTACAGGCTACAAGAAAGACAGAATATATGTGTAAACATATGTGTGACTTTGTATAATACAGACGTTTGGCTTCTTCTCATTCCTTGGTGATGGTGATAGTGTAGGGATATATGAGTTAAGCAATACAGTGGAAGCCGCTTAATTGCACACCCAATTTGCCAGCGAATTCCGTGCATTTATCCGGCGTGTGCGATAATGCGAAGTTACCCAGTTGGACTGCACCACCACGGAATTGGGAGATTTCCGTGCAATTGACCGAAGTGTGCGTTTATCCGACGTGCAATTAACTGGCTTCCACTGTATTTGATTTAAAAGTCGGTTTTCAAAACGCAGGATGAGGAATATAAATACTTCGTTGTTAGTAGAGATAATTGATCCTCTGCAGCAGTCCTGATTTTCTTTCTAGACTACCCAGAGCTTATGTGTTTTCGGTACGGTATAACAAGCGACTCTCCCTGTTGTCTATGTTACGTTGATGTAGGTTAGACATCCAAGTAATAAGATACGCCAAAAAATAGTTACTCAAGCAACTGGATATGGTTTTGGACACTGGTTTTGGTCAGACGTTTCGGATAGAATCCACTATCCTTCGTCAGTGACACTGAAGTGACTTGGAAGAAACAGGTCTTTTATTATATATATAATACTCTCCCTATTGTCTGTGTTGTAAAGCCTGCACAGGGTTTTGTGAGTATATATTGACATTGCTCGAACACCACCACTGTGTGTAATGTAATGAGCATTAAACACTCCTAGTAGTATTGATGAGAAAAGAATGGCTCTATCTACATTGAGCCCATCACAGTTAACTGTCTAAGCTCTCATTTCACGCCCAAGAGAGAACTGAAATGTGCGAACAGACACGCATAAACCCAATTGAAGGGCTCGAAATACTTTTTTCTGCAAACCTGCACTGGTGCAGGTAACATTGAAAATTACCTGCACCAGACAAATTTTACCTGCACCACTCTGAATTTAAGAAGCATGGATAATAATGAAATTATTCAGGAACCATTGCTATTTTTTTCTTTTATACTTAGTGGATGGTAACTAACAGTCAATGTATCTAATAACAATCCACATACAATGTACACCTGCATCATATGACATTTATGTATAAAACCCAGTACATGGACCTGTGCAGGTTAGGTGTAGGTAGACACCAGAAACACCTGCACAGCTCCAATTTTACTTGCACTAACGTGCACATGCAGGTGGTATTTCGAGCCCTGCCAATTGGCTCCCATCCCTACCACAGGAGCCGGTAATAGAACTCTATTTGGGAACAGCCGTTAAGAATAATGCTGCCGTATTGATCCAACACGCAGATAAAATAACCTGTCCTTAATGTAATCCCACTCCTCACACGGGGTGAGGTCTCAGCGGTGATAACTCGTTAAACCATCATGTTCGGCCTATAGTCGATGTTAGTCATGTAGTCATGTAGATGTAGATCTCATCTTCAAGGATGCTTTTTCGTCCAGAGCAAGGAATAATGCTTCAGCTATCAATCTGACATCCAGTCAACGTGTACGGCCCTTCAATTTGACCCTATTGTCCCCAATTGTGTTGTGTGTAAGGACTAAGCAAGGGTCGGAAGATGTAGGATTTCTAACTAAATCCAAGTCTTGGGTGAACTTGTAAAGCCATCATGTTCGTCCTAGTCGATGTGAATCTCGTCTTCACGCGTACTTTTGTGTCCAAAGTAATGTGTGGGTTATTAAACTGACGTTCAACCAAAGTGCACGGCCCTTCAATACGATCGTATTGTACCCGCGTATCTGTGTTAAGCCATGATGTTCGGCCTAGTCGATCTGAATCTCATCTTCAAGAGTGCCTTTGTGTCCGGAGCAAAGAAACATGTTTCTGCTATCAAATTGCCACTCAGCCAAAGTGCACGGCGCTTTGATTCCATCTTATTGTCCCCGCTTGCGCGTGTGTGTGTTCAAGTACTGAGGAAGGGTCGGAATGCTCAAGCTTCTTACGAACTAAATTGAAGTCTTTCATGAAATGAGAAGCTGGTATCATGTTTGATAGATGAGGGTAAGTAATGTCAATGAGCTGTGTATTGAGATCTTCCCTGTGTGTGTGTGTGCCAGTTATAATTGTGCTGTTCTCTGTAAGCCCAGCCTCCTGCTCTTTGTGAAGCATAATGTGTCGGAGCTGGAAGATGAAGAACTACTCCAGTGCTTCAGTTGTATCGTGTTACCCAGTAGTGTTGCTGATGTTTTGTCTTGTTCTCCCTGTCCTCCGACTCTCTCTCCTCTAGCTGATATTCTACGCGTCCATCCTGATCTTGCTGCTTTCTTTTGACCACTTTAAGTCCGAATGGAAGATCTAGCACATAGTAAACTACTCCAATGTCCCGGTTTTAACACCACTGTTTTGCTGTCTTCCAGCTGTGCTGATAGTCTACGCGTTCAGCCTTCACTTACTCCTAGTCCAGTATATTACGTCCGAATGTGAGGACCTTCAGATGGAGAACTACTCCGGTGTCTCAGTGTTGGGGATATCTATGTTGGTTTCCCTAAGTATGTTTCAGTACAGCTTGCGTTTTAACACTGCTGTTCTTCACCTCTCCCAGTTGTGCTGATATTCTACGCGTCTAGCCTGCTGTCGTTGCTGGTGCAGTACATAAAGTCGGAGCGTGAGGACCTTGAGATAAAGAAATACACCAGCATTTAGTACTTTTAGAGCATTAAATCCAATGTTTTAACACACTACTGTTGTTCATCTTCTCCAGTTGTGTTGATATTCTACGCGTCCAGCCTCCTCCTCCTCCTGGTCCAGTACATAAAGTCCGAACGAGAGGACCTTCAGATGGAAAACTACTACGACAGTTTCGTGAAGCGGGAGATGCTTCGGGACCGGACCCGCCGGGACTTTACGCGCGAGAGGAGGGAGGTCAGGACGTCTGGAGTGTACGCTTTTGATGTGCCAGTTTGAAGCTGGGACTGTCTAATTTTGCACCTGTATAAAGGTATGACGGTCTTAAGGACGATTTTGTACATGTATAAAGGAGTGATGGTTTTAAGGAAAGGAGAGAGGTCAGGACGTCTGGAGTGTACGCCTTCAACGTACCCGTCTGAAGATGGGGCGATCTTTAGGACTCATTTTGTACCTGTGTAAATGCATGGGGAGAAAGGTCAGGACGTCGCAGTTGTACGCCTTCGACGTGCCCGTCTGAAGATTTTTTTACCTGTGTAAAGGTGTGTCAGACTTAGGGCCTGTTTACTGTTTTTACCTGTAAGTGTGTGACTGTCGCAAGGAATGACTTGTACCTGTATGATGGTTTTAAGGAGAGGATTGAGGTCAGGACGTCCGTGGTGTACGCCTTCGACGTGCCCGTCTGAAGATGCGACTGTCTAAAGACTCATTTTGTACCTGTGTGAAGGTGTAACATGTCATAAGGAGAGGAGGGAGGTCAGGACGTCTTGGGTGTACGCCTTTGACGTGCCTGAAGGTGGGACTGTCTTAAAGACTTATTTTATACAATCTGAAGGACTTATGTCGTACCTGTATAAAGGTACGGCGGTTTTTAGGACTCATTTTGTACCTGTGTGAAGGTGTTACATGTTTTAAAGGGGAGGAGGGAGGTCAGGACGTCCGGGGTGTACGCCTTCGACGTGCCAGTCTGAAGGTGGGACTGTCTCAAGACACATTTTGTACCTGTGTGAAGATGGGACTGTCTTAAGGGGAGGAGAGAGGTTAGGCCGTCTGAATTGTACTCCTTCGACGTGCCAGTCTGAAGGTGGGACTGTCTTAAGGACTCATTTTGTACGCATGTGAGGGTGTAAGGGTCTTAAAGGCTGATTTTGCACCTGTATAAAGGTGTGTCAGACAGGGACTGTTTACTGTTTTTACCTGTAAGTATGTGACTGTTTTTAGGACTGATTTTGAACCTGTATAAAGGTATGGCGGTCTTAAGGACAGATTTCGTACCAGTGTGAAGGCATGGGGGTCTTAAGAAGTGTGTCTTTTATGTGTATAAAGGTGTGTCAGAATTAGGGACTGTGTGCTGGGTTTTGTCTGTAAAAGGTGTGTAATTGTTTTGCATCTGATCATGGATTGATCTGTATTAAGGTGAGACAGTCTTAAAACCGTTTTTGCACCTGTAGCTAGGTGTGTCAGTCTTAGCAACCTGGCAAGTTGCACCTGTATGTAGCAATCTTGTATAGTTTGTAATACACTTCAAGCCGTATTGGCCCCTTTTTGAAGATGTCACAGTCTTAAGAAACTACTGTTTTTACCTATGTAAAGACGTGACAATCCTAGAAACCGCTTTCTGTATAAATTTGTAAAAAAAAAATCCGAACGTTTAGGAAACTGTACAGACCTCCTAATGAGCAATGGTGCCAGCAAAGTCACAGATGGAGACGAAACGTAGCAGCACGTAGTACACTCTACAGTTTGTTCAATCGTGCTCAATACAGTCTGTAGAGGTTAGAGTATTAAGGCGCCAGAGGTCAGGAGGTAAATGAGATATATTGTGTAGCGTGCAGATTCAGACACGACCCCGGCAGTGTTCCAACTCGTCCTTTGTTTGCACCGTATTGATCTCGTTCTGAAGCTGTTAACCCGTGCGACCTTGCTGCTCCCAACGTTAAAACGGATGATGAAGTTCTTTAAGAGTGCCCCTTAAAAGTTCTTGAGACGTGGTTGTGACCAGAAACCACCACTGCACCTTTTATATGAAGTTGTCTGATCTGAAGCGGGACCAAGACCAACGCTGTAAATGTACGAGACAAACATTCTTCAAAGTGATATGGTCATTGACATTGTGCTAAGCCGGGATAAAATTGGAGTAGCTGGCGTTAACAGAATATTAAGCCTCATGCATTCATGTATAAAGTTCACAGATCATTTGGTAGCTTGATAGCTGCAAATAAAAAATATTGGATTAGCAACATTTTCAGCAATTTTCTTTGTGCAGTTGTGTCCTTAAAATGACTTGCCAGAGTCCTGCAGCTACGATAACGTTATGTTTAACCCGATCTGCTTACCGCTTACGTGAATTGCTACCATAACTTTCATTCTTAACTCTTATAAATGGCTGCTCCAATTACTGCGAGAAATTGTTTACCATAATGTATTGCATCTATCACTTCTAGCACTGAAGAGCCTTTAGTATAACTTGATTAATCTTTTGACCAAATGTTTCAACGCTTACACGCAACAAAAGGGCCCGCTATCTATCATATACCATTACTCATGGTCTTAGCTCTCCTGAACCCAAATATACAAGTCGGTCACAATGGGCCTCGCGTGTGCGATATTAATCATCAGCAAGATCTCCAGGCTTTTAAAGGAGACCAATGAGTGTCTATAACCGCACAGAGCCCGTTAGAATGGTAAATTCGTATTTTCAACAGCCTCCGACCCCGGTTCTCCTGGAGGATAATCCATCGTCTTGCCTGATATCGCGTGTGTGATATTGAGGTTCAGCAGGTTTGCCAAGCTTTTTAATTGGACCGATGTTTCAAACATGAGGGTCTTGGGCGGTCCAAACCGGTAGAAATGCAAATGGTCCTTTCAGTAGCAGTCTAAAACCTGGTGATTCTACAGACCCTTTTGTTTAGCTAGCTTTTTGCACTAGCAAAGTCCTATATTATAGAGAAGAAGTCAAATCCAACAAAACCAGTATAATGAACACTAGCATAGCAAAGCCCTATATTTTAACCGTGATTGTCTGTAGCAACCCAAAGCCCGATAGAAAGGTAAATGTGCCGTCTCTACAACCGTAAACCTTGGTGTCCAACAGATCCATCTATCGGCATGACTGTATGTATGGTATCGTATGTGTAATATTGATGATCAGCAAGCTTTTAAAGGGAGCCAGTTTTTTACCTATGAATGTCTGCAGCAGCCAAAAGCCCATGAGAATCACAAATGTGTCGTTAAAACCATCACAAACCCTAGTCTGTATCTACATAGCCAGTATAACCGCCCTTCGGCTTAACACACCAGCTTCGCAGGCACGCGGCGCGGCAGCAGCTGGTTATATTACACTGTCTTGCTATGGACTCATCCGTCGCCCAATATGATACTGATAACTAGTTCAGTAACCTTTCTGAACAACTAAGTAGTTTGGTGTCTTCAGCAGTCAAAAGGCCCGTTTAAATGGCAAATATGTCATTGCAACCATCGCAGAGTCGCAAAACCCAGTCGTGCTACAGATTAGCCCAACACAAAACATGACATTGATATTCACCAAAGTTCAGCAACCTGTTTGTACTTGTGCGATAAGGTGTCCAACGATTTACCTAGAATGTACGCAACAGCCCAAATCCCGCTAGAATAGCAAAAGCAACTACCATAAACCCCATTAGTATTACAGAATCATTTATCACCTTGTCTGATGTTGTATGTGCGATCCTGATACTCAAAGCGAACTTCTCTCAGTAAGAAAATGTCACATGTTTAAACCATGAGCGCCTGCAGCAGCCCAAAGCCCGATAGAATGCCAAACGTGTCTGAAAACAGCCGTAAACCCTGGGCGTCCGACAGACACATCAATCACACTGCCTAATATGGTATGTTTGATATTGACGTTCAGCAGAACACGCTTGACCTCACGGTGACCCCAGGAGAGCAGGACAGTGAAGCAGTGTTTCCTTATATAGCAAACTGCGCCATGACTGATGGGATATCCACGGTTGACCAAACATAAGTGCAGCATGGTCAACTTGATGTTGTCATTTTCAGGGGAACGGAATTGCAGCCAACGGAATTGCGCATTGATGGTCAGGAAATGTTTCCAATTTCGATGATAAGCTGCGATCTAAATATGAACCCGCGAATAAAGTGTATAGTTAAGTGTCAGGAGACCGCTTTTGTGTGCTAGGGTAATGCAGCCTGAGGTACCATTCAGTTTTCATTTTGAGATGGAGTGAGCCTGTGGAATCACACTTACGTTCCTCACAGGGTGCGAAAATGTCTCCGATTCCGATGAAAAGCTTATTGTTTTGCTAAATCCGTTAGGCATTCAATGCAGATGAACGTTACATAGTTTTAGTTTCAGTTTCTGCTAAATTCTTGTATAGCCACTACACGAAGCAACAGATGAACTGGGAACTTCATTTGAGAGGTTGATGAGGTTGATGATCTTACGAGAGCGTGCCAAAAAAAACTTATAATGTACCGAAGCCCATGCCCCCCCCCCCCCCCTACACGACAAGCTGTAAGGTTAACGATCACCTGACTCAATCTGTGCTCCATCCACTTCCGCATTAATTCTTAATCCTTCCATTTCCTCCTGGTTACGGGCTGAATGGTACATCCGGGCGGAGCAGCACCAAATGGTTGCCTTGGTTCTCATCTTTGGCAAGGATTCAGGAGGAGGTCTATATGAAAAGAGAAGGTTGGGAGGAAAGCTTAATTCTGGCTTTTATCACTCCTTTAAGCTGTGTATTCATAGCAAGGTACAGACTAATCTCCAAGTAGATCTTTCGGCGGAAAGGAAGTATTCAAAGGGAAAACCAATATCAAAAAGGCGACTCCGATGGCGAGGTGGACACTGTTCGGCACTTTGGATAATACATTGCCACGAAAAAAGCTGCTTGAATCTGACTTTGTATCCCCCTGAAACTGTGTGTACAAAGGTACAGATTTTCCCCTCTCGTTCAGCGTTACCTTCTACTCTTCACCACGGGAAGGAGGGTCATCTGATGACAGAGTGTGTAATGTTGTTCGCAGCTATATCTCTATGAATTGTATGTAGTTTGGCATGTCGACTACTCTTAATTGCGAGATGATGCACCCTGTCTATTTTTCACCGTAGTTGTTTGTATTAGTCATGCAAGATCATCATCTGCAAAGATGGAAGGATGCCTACTGTAAGATATAACAGAAATCACTCCAATCTTGAAGGTATGGAGAATTTATATATATTGTCAGTAGGCATTTTTAAATGAGACCGGCAAATGGTCTTGGAGTGGTCCTTTGGATATGCCTTAGCACCGATATATCTGCTTGGAGATTTGGCACAGACATCACCCCCTCAGATTCCATTTTCCAGTTGCGAGTCTTCCAGTACAGCATTATTATTTGTCTGAGAACCGGCAAATGGCCTAAATGGAACGTCCGGCGTCCTGCTGCTCCAGTGTTTAAACCCCGACCCTGTGGAAAAGCCGGCTGCTGCAGAGTTAACTACAAACCGGCTTCCCGCTATTATCCCAGCTCTGCATGGTCTAACTGATGATGTTACAAGATAGCGCACGTTAACAGGTAATTATCGTCAGGCCTCCTGTGGCTCCTAACTGCCGGAGCATCATTCTCGGCTGGCCTGTAATATCTATTAGCTGAACCGTATCCCAGGGTAATACTGTAAATGCATTTAAGTTCGCGGGGATTTAATTTCGCGGTAGCGGGAAAATGGACTTTTCGCGGTGGATTTAATTTCGCGGTAGCACCATGCACTGTTATCTCTTATTGTTATGGAAAAATATTCGCGGTGGTTTTAAATTCGCGGTGAAGCGGCCGCCGCGAAAACCGCGAACATTAATCCACCGCGAACATTTCTGCATTGACACTTTAATACCCTCCGAGTGAGTGAAGTATTGCGTTTGGCTTGTCCGTCCGCGTGTGAGGGCCTGTATGCCGTTTTTCCTGGAAGGTTTAGGCAATCTATTTTGATTTCCCGTAATTCGTGAGGAAATGCGTCTTACTCGCGAAATTGGTAGCGAGACGACAAAACTTTGCGGAATTGTCTTCCTTGACTTATGCGTAGGCGTTCTTTATAATTAAGCGTAAAGCAGAGGCGCCTATGCTAACCCTCGTGAATCTCTCTCTCTCTCTCTCTCTCTTTTTATCTATCTATCTATATCTACCTCTTATCCCCCCTCTCTGTGAGTGTGTTTGTGAGCGCGTGGTTTCCTTGGGCGTGAAGTGTAGATGGAGTACTAGTAAAATGAAGTAAATTGATTTGACAATAAAAGTTCCTAGACCATCGTCAGAAACAAGGAGTTAAGTCGTACAATAACATAAGACTCACCCTGAGTGCCCAATATTTCACATGCCCCCTAACGTTATATCAGTCCATCCAAAGTCTCGCATAACATCGTCAGAGGCACGGAATAAAGTCATTAAACAACATTTGAAACACCATGTGTTCAACGTTACACACGCATTCGGAGCCCATTTTATTCCTATCATTACAGCCTGACCAAAGTCTCACATAACAAGGTTTGTAAACATCCATTCCCGGAACGATCCATTCCCGGAACCATCCAGCCGTGCCGCACACAGGACGTGACCTCCATCTCTGTACCCTAATTATCACTACAACACTGCTGCTGTAGGATGGATGGCTTGAACCTTGAACAAGAAAACCCGAAGTTATCAGCATGCCTCTCTTAAAGACAATATAATAATGCTTATTTCCTTCGAGTCGTTGCAAGTCTTGTACATATTTACGTCACAGTCATAAATATAGGATTACAGGCATCAATAACGGGATGTGGGGATTATTCATTATCTTATCCTTTGCTATAACGTATAGTAATCGACAAAACATGAACGTTCGAACAACCTGAAAAAGATTCGTATATATAGTACAAGTATAGGAATCTTACATTCTCACTTAACCAATTGCTAGTATTTGAGAATTTAGACATCAATTTTAGGAATTATATATATCCAGTTTTAGACATCAGTTCTGGGAATTATCCTGGTCTCCATTCCCGTAAATCTCCAGTTTGTTCCCATCAATTCCCGGAACCATCCATCCGTGTCTCACAGAGGGCGTGACCCCATCTCTGTACCTGATTATCTTCTCCACTACACTGGCCGTGTTGTTAAGGTTGAACAACGAGGTCCAGTCGGAAATTAACCTCATCCGGCTGAATTACGGGATACATGAAAACAATGAAGCCTGACCTCACCAACCCCAAGACTATTTCTTCCCATTGCAAGATGCGATAATCTTCGCTGCTCCTAGAGTTTGTCAACATTTAAGATGCGAGGTTCGCAGGGCCCAATTCCAGGAACCATAAAAGTTTATAGACATCGATTTCTGGCACCATCCAGGTTTGTAGGAATCCATTCCCGGAGCCATCGAATTACGGCAAAGTCGAAAATAAGAAATTCATGGATTATGGACCAAAGTGTTAAACTCTTTAAGGTTTAACATCTACTTTAACTCTGGCAGGGTTTTAGATGCGATGACTGTTCACATGAATTCCAGGAACTATCCAGGATTATAGACATCAATTCCGAGAATCAGATTATCAGGAACCCATTCCTAGAATTTTCCAAGTTTGTTTGTGCCAATTGCCGCAAGAATCTTACATTCTCCATCACTTTGTCAGCATGTGAGGTTGTATTTTTCTATCAATACCGAGAATTATCCAGTCTACGGGAATCTATTCCCAGAACTCTCGAGGTTTGTTCACGTCAATTCCCGGAACCATCCGTCTATGTCTGACAGAGGGCGCGACCTCCATCCTGTACCCTGATTACCCAGCCCGCCGCTCAGGAATAAGGCGCTGATCTTATGGAAAACGCGATTCACTGGGCTGCAATCACAAACAGGGTCGTTCCAAGTGTGAATCATTGGCGAGGGTTTTACGTGGCATAAAGATCGTAGACTTTTCTGTAATCAGTTAAGTCAACTTTGATCTATTCCTGGAGAAATGCGATTTATGGAGAAACGCGATTCCTGGAGAAACGCGATTCATTGTGCTTCAATCACGAACAGGGTCTGAATACATGACGAGGGTGTTACGTGACATCAAGATCGCAAAATTTTCTGTAATGAATTAAGTCAACTTTGATTTATTCCCGGAGACACTCGAGTCACCTTGGAGCAGAGGGAATTACATGTACTTGATTACCCTGACCGGTCAGTCCGGGGGTTGTTCTTATAGAAATGAAAACACAAATAGGATTTTGAAAACCAGTGAAGGGAATCGTTTTCTGGACTAAACTTCATGGATTTTGTCTGTAAATAATCCGGTGCAGTTTGCTTTCTACCTGTGAAACCCCAGTCAGCTTTGCACGGAGAAAGTAACATGACTGCCACCTGTGCGCCCGTGAAGTGATCTTGAATATACATGTAGGTAGTTTTATGATCTCAAGACCGTAGGTTTGGTCTGGATTCCAGTTGAGTTCGAATCCTACTTCAGTACCCATCACTTTGGTGACGATAATGTGCTTATAGTTCTTGACTTTATGAAGAAACTGTACATAACGAAACTACGACCGTTCTTGAACTAAACATCACAGGTTTTGCATTTTACGAATCCAGTCTAATCCAGTCTAACAAATCCAGTCTCTGAGTTTATTTGCTTTTGGACAGACGAGGAAAAATTTGGCACTGCACTCAAGTTAGTAACTTATACTAACAGAGCCACATACACTGTACAGGCAGCAGATAAAGGAATTTTTTCTTTTACCTTCCCGACCGAAGTCAGGCACCCATTTTTACACCTGGGTGAAGTGAGAAAGATCGTTTTCCAAGGGCACAACGCCGGGGGCACGGTGGGTATCGAACTCGGGACCTCTAGATTCCAAGCCGAACGTTTCACCACACGACGCCACTCTACCCTTAGCACCCCAGTCACCTAGGCGCAGATAATGTGTTCACAGTTCGGCGTGTTCACTGCGCTGTTCAGGTAATTGGGTAATTACGGGGGCTCGCATGACGAGTATTGACTTTTTGTGATTGGTCGTTCTCCTGCGTCCTGCGCGTCTGTTCTGCTGTAACCCGATATGTTCTGCTGTAACCTGAGATCACGGGAACAGCGCCAGGAATCAACCAAAACATCGCACATCTGTCGCTGCCTAACTATCGATTTATGAACAAAAGATGAATAAAAGCCCCTATTGTAACGATGTGCTCCAGTACAGTGGGCTAAACTGAAGCACGGGTCGTCATGACCTACACCAACACCATGCAGAAAATAAACAGGTCTACATTATTCCTAATACTGAATGAAGATTGAGGTTCAATTTTCTCTGAGTGCATGTGAATATGCAAGTGACCACCCCATGCACTGCATAATCACTTATGACAGGGGAAAAACCTTGACAACACCATAACCATCTTACTAAAATGTTGAACAGAGATCCTAAAACGACTATTCAAGCAACACTGTACAGAGATGTACGTACTTTTGTTACTATAAATTGTTTGTATATTTTGAATTAGATAATTTACAAAAGTACAATTTCCTCTATTTCGTTTAAAGTCTTTGCAATGCATTCTAAATCAGCAATGATTAAAATAATCAAGTCAGCCAAATAAATGCCTATCAAGTTCGTAGATACACCCGCGCTCCTACTCCTAGTGAGGTAACAGATACGGCTTGGTACAGAGCTAACTGAAAGGCTTACTGATGATTAAGTGAGGCGTTCTACGTATTTCATTATAAACATTATCACCTTGGCAGTCACGCTATATGATAGTCAATTTGCCGTGCTGTCTTTCATATGCAAATACTAGGCCATTTTTCGTATTCATCATCCTGAAACATCTGTGCCAGGATTTGGCATTGAACAACAGACTTTGATACAGTAGAAGCCACTTAATTGCACACCGGATTAACGCACACTTCTGTTAACTGCACGGAATCCCCAAATCCCAAACCAGTGCGGTCCAGCTAGATAACCTCGCCTTATTGCACCAGCCGGATAATTGCACGAAATTCACTGGCAAATAGGCCGTGCAATTAAGCGGCTTCTACTGTATAAGAAATGCATGAACTAAACTAAATTGACTCATAAAGTCGAGGTAATACCGATGCCCTAGCAAGTTGATGAAGGTTTGACACACAGGTAATAGGATACGCCAAATAACAGTTACTCATCATCGATCAAGCAACTGGACATGATTTTGGACATGGATCGAATCGCATCCAGTTGCTTTTTTTTTTTTTTTTACTCAATGGTCATCACGTAACAAGGCCTGAAGGCCACATCAAGGTTACGGGTTACATGATTGGAGCTGTAACAGCAGCTCTTCGCCCTAGGTCAGAAACATCATGATTGAGACCAGCCCAATTGCTCACTATGAGTGAGGACTAACTGACCCAATAGGCGAAGCAGGGGTTACGAGGGCTGCTCGGGAGATTCCCTACCCCTATTTTGGCCGGAATGGTTTGTATCTGCTGAGTATCTGCTGTTTGGCGTACTACCTCTAGGATGTTGGGGTCCTTGCGTGACAGAGAAAACACCAAACCAAACCAATCAACACCCCATATCTGCTTGGAGATGCCCATATTCCCATCACTAATCCCCGCCGTGTTCCCCTGGATAGATGCCCGCCTTAATGTTCCGTCTTTTGTCACGTTAATTGTGCCGCCATTGCCTGATATCGGCGCCTGGGGAACCCGGAACGACGTTTGTCTTACAGAGCATGCCGTAAACTTCATCTACTGGAAACCATTATGGTCCACTTTTCACTGTACGACGATTGCTGAGGGACCGTACAGCGTCCAAAATTTGGATTTGTATGATCTTTGATTCAATAATGGGAATCTGGCGCTAGATGTAAAACTAAAAGTATGATTTCTAAAACAACAATACAAGCAAAACATAAACAAAATCATTCTTTATCTATTAATTCTTTAAGTAATCTGTCAAACCTTTGGATGCTTAGCGTGCGCAATCACTAGTGGAGAAGGGGAGGTAAATAAGAAGACGCCCCAAACCGTTTATACAGAATGTTCTGAAATTCTTTGAGCAATCTGCCAAATCGTTTGTCACTCAGCGGTCGCAGCCTGGTCGAGGTCTAGTGAAAAGGGGGAGTAAACAACAAGACGCCCCAAGCCGTGATGATTTCATCTATTGAAAAGCCATTTAACAGTGTGAAGCTGTCAGGATGAGGTTAGACTAAGTGGGATCAGGTGTTCAGGTGTCGCGCTGTGGGAGATGTTTCATAGGCTAGGAAATATGCATTGTCTAAGATTATTAGTGTGTTGAATGTATGACTGGTGTCTCACAAGCGTTAGCTATCCAATGGTATATTTGTAGGCCTGCATACTTTCTCGTTGATTTTGATAAAAGGAATGAAAATCACTTTGTATGCGACTGAAGAACTGCCAGAATTGTAAGAGAGTTTTATTAGAATAGTTACGATTCCAAGATTCTTGGTATGCCATTATATGGTCCTTAGCACCTGCCCTTTGTCGCACAGAAATGAATGGAAATGTAAATGTAATCAGGTGATGACACGTGGCAGTGGGGACATCTAGCGGATGGTGGAATTTATGTAGACTAACAGTTACAAATACCCTGTACCAGCTACAAGACATCCACAAGGTTACCTGGATGCACCCCCGCTCAAAGCGTTGGCATCAAATCGACTTCATCATAACAAGGCAACATGACATTAGAGATGTGCGCATCACAAGGGCAATGAGAGGAGCAGACTGCTGGACTGATCACACTCTGCTGCGATCAAAGCTCACATTCTCAACTGCCAGTGCGCGTCATACACACATGAGGAGGAAAGATAGAATTAAGAAAAAGCTTGACGTCTCAAAACTCTCACATCCAGAAACAAAAGAGCTACTATCAAGAAACCTAAGGGAACAGATTGAGAAACTACCAGCTGAAAGCAACCCAGAGAAAGCATGGGGCAACTTCCGAAGAGTAATGTATGACACATCTGAACGCATATTAGGACACACAAAGCGCAAACACCAGGACTGGTTCGATAACAACAATGAAGAGATCACCAGCCTCCTCAAAAAGAAGCAAGAAGCCTTCACACAGTGGCTGAACGAAAAGAACTCCATTGCAAAGCATGATCACCTGAAGCACCTCAGGAGTAAAGTCCAAGTCGAGCTAAGAAAAATGAAGGACAAATGGTGGGAGTCCAAGGCGGCAGAACTGCAACAGTTTGCAGATGAACATGACACAAAAAAGTTCTTTGCAGGCCTAAAGGCAGTGTACGGTCCCTCGTCTAACACCATGGCACCCGTCCGCTCAGCTGATGGCACTCTCCTCACAGAGAAAAGCGACATAACCGAGCGCTGGAGACAACACTTCAGCCAACTGCTCAACAGACCCTCCATTATCGACCAACAGGCTATTCAGGACATGCCACAGCGACCACTCCTGGCCTCTCTGGATGAACCTCCCAGCCTGGAGGAAACCCAGAAGGCCATGAAACAGCTCCAAGGAGGAAAAGCGCCAGGGCCAGATGGCATACCTCCGGAGGTATTCAAAGAAGGAGGGGAAGCCGTCACAGCCAAGCTGATCGAACTGATGCAAATGTTCTGGATGGAGGGATCAGTGCCACAGGACTTTAAAGATGCCAACATTATACATCTCTACAAGCATAAGGGAGACAGAGCAGCATGCGACAACCACAGAGGGATCTCGCTACTGAGTGCTGCAGGGAAAGTCATGGCTCGCATTGTCCTCAACCGCATCACACAGCACCTGCTGGATGACGTGGTGTCGGAAAGTCAGTGTGGCTTCAGAAGCAATAGAGGAACCATTGACATGGTATTTACACTCCGTCAAATCCAAGAAAAGTGTCGTGAACAAAATCAAAACCTGTACATTATGTTTGTAGACTTGACAAAGGCGTTCGACACGGTAAGCCGTGAGGGTCTGTGGTCGATACTGTCTAAACTGGGCTGTCCTCCAAAGTTCGTCAGTATCATCAGATCATTCCATGATGGGATGATGGGCCGTGTTGTGGGGAATGGCACAGAGTCTGACTCTTTCCCGATCACAAATGGAGTAAAACAGGGGTGCGTCATGGCACCTACTCTCTTTAGCCTCATGTTTGCCACCATGCTGTTCAGGGCACTGTCCGCTACAGATGCCGGGATAACCATCCGCTACAGATGCGACGGCAGGGTCCTCGACCTACGGCGCCTCAAAGCAAAAACCAAGGTACTGGAGGCCCTAGTGAGAGACTTCCTCTTTGCAGATGACTGCGCCCTCGCTGCTCTCAGCGAACAGGATCTGCAAGAACTCGCTAGTCGCCTGTCAGAAGCCAGTAAAGCCTTTGGACTGACAATCAGCTTGAAAAAGACTGAAGTTATGCTCCAGCCTGCACCAGGGCTGTTACTCCCTGCCCCCCACATTGTCATTGATGGAACAGAGCTAAACAACGTGGAGAGCTTTACCTACCTGGGAAGCACAATGACCTCATCCTGCAGCATGGACAAGGAAGTGTCAAACAGGATTGCGAAGGCAGGCTCCTCCTTTGGTAGGCTCTGGACGCGGCTGTGGAGTGAGCGTGGTATTAGGCTCCAGACAAAACTAGCAGTGTACAAGGCAGTAGTCATTACAGCCCTTCTCTACAGCTGTGAAACATGGACTTTGTACAAAAAGCAGCTCAAAGCTCTGGACAGATTTCACCTCCGCTGCCTGCGCAGAATTATGGGTATCTCATGGACAGACAGGGTTCCCAACACAGAAGTGCTACGTCGAGCAAACATGATGGGCATTGAAGCGCTCATCATGAAAGCTCAATTGAGATGGGCCGGCCACGTGGTTCGCATGGACGACTCCCGACTCCCGAAAATGGTGTTCTACTGCGAGCTCGCCTCTGGATACAGAAAGGTTGGACGTCCTTACAAGAGGTATAAGGACTCGCTGAAGGCATCCCTTACTGCGTGCAACATCCCACATCGTGAATGGGAGACCATTGCCACTGATAGGAGTCAGTGGCGCCATGCTGTTCGCCAAGGTGTACAGAACTTTGAAGACAATAGACTTACCGAACTTGAACAGAAGCGACGCGACAGAAAAGAGAAGGAGAGAAGACCAAACCCCAGCATCGCCGTCATTTGCCCGACATGTGGAAGAACATGTGCCTCAGAATTCGGGCTGCGATCGCATATGAGACGCCACTGAAGCCATTGAAGTCATCATCGCAGAGCGATGGACATCCAACACCAGGCTTCGTGGATCGGTGGTCTAATTGTAGAAATTGGACAAATAGAATCTATAGTACGCTAGGGGAGTTAGCCGGCCAGAAGAGTACGTTTCCTCACCACGAAGACTGTGCGGGGTCGCTATGTTCTTTGAAGTCCACTAATCGCTATCTAATAGGTGCGAAGTGGTTTATTGCTTTCCGACTCGCCCGTGACGGGTCTTGACTGCAGCGGCCGGGACTTCTCACGGTTATCGTCATAAGCCCTCGGGTCGGCCATTGCATCCCAAAATGAGTCCTTTTTGCCTCCAAACTTCACCAAAAAGGTACAGCTTGGCCACACTCAACAGGGAAAAAATGCGATCTCTTTTCGCGACCGATTGCTGCAGATTGACCGCACAAGAATTTACCTATAGCGTAAACTGTTATCATGTTACATTTCATCGCAAAATTAACCTCACTCTAGCCTACATTGTTTCAAAAGCATTTATATTTTAGCAAAAAAACGCCGTCCAAAACATCATTTTTGCCGCGTTTTGTTGTCGATCCCAGTTTGACCTTGTCCCAAACCGAGCTGTTTCCCACTGGGCGCTGGCCGATTTATGACTTAAATTATCTCCAGCGCTGAGCTACTTCCTTTGTACAAATAACGGGGGGATTAATTCTCTGTCGTTTGTTCTTAGCGACCCCGCACAGGCTTCGTGGTGAGGATAATGATTCTACCGATCCACGGAGCCTGGTAGAGGCTAGAATTTATGCAGAAGCTGACAAACTTCCCTTGCAATAATGTTTAAAGTAGATAGGGCGGGGCTTTTGAGCTCTCCAATATGGCAATAATGGACACATGAATTGAAGCCCTTCACATAATCTAATGCGTGTTTGTCTCGGGTCAGTCAGGCCAATTTCGAATTGTCTCTCCTGTCGTTATCCTTCCGACGTTCCTTTCAACATACAATAACTCTGAATGATGAGTTTACAATTTCTAACAGATTTAGGTTCCAGCTACTTCTAAAACACACCTGGCCAATGTCCCTCTTCACGTTTTACCCGTAGTCTTCATCCATATGACCCGTGCCAGACTTTCAACAAGAAAAAGGACCCACAACGCTCTGATAATACCACGACGATTTGGGGGTGACGCGGTGACATTAGAGGCCCATACATAATTCTCTTACGTCCCTGAATGACGAATGAAAACCCGCGTGTTGCGCTTCAGCTGCGCACCGATTCTTCAGCACCAGGGACAGGGACCATCAGTCATTCCTCACCCGTGACAATAGGAAAGAGTAGATATCAGACCACTGCAGATTAAAGAACCCAACACACGTATCAAGAAGTGTGGGGTTAACCCGATATTCTTCAAGATCGAATTCCCGGGCCCGATGACGATTGACCAACCTCGTGTTACCCTGAAACCACACAACTATTCTTCCGCACCAGGGACAATGACTATCAGCTATTCCCGAATCACTTCTATTATATAGTATTGAAAAGGGTATTTGGTAACTTCTGCACTTTAAAGAACTCAACACTTAAAGCTAAGATTAGGGACGATCTGGTGTATTTGCCCAAATTCTTGAGAACATCACAGGGTCGTGCCCTCTCAAAATGACGAATGACGAACATTAAGAGTCTTGTTTGTTTTGTTTAGATCTCCATTAGTGATAACATTAATATATCGTTTCACCATTCTTCCTGGAGTCCGTAAAATACAGGTACAACAAAATTAAATGTAAGAAACAAGTTCCTATACAATCTGTAAACAGAAAATTCAACAAAATCGACTGAGTTGCTCTTAAACTAAGCACCGACATTTCAGCATTAGGAACAGGGAGTTAAAGTAAGGTTAACCCACTGCGCTTGGCTATATTCTGGGGAAACCACAGCCTATCTTCCGGCGAGGAATGGCCAATGGTTAAAGATGTAAATCTGTAGGCAATACGTCACCAGCATTAGTGTCAGCGGCACGATTAGGACGTGATAGATCCAGATCAACAGGTGCTAATCCCTTGCGTGAGAGATTAATGTTAGGATTATCGGTTCTCACACTTAAGCTGAGCCTCCCTATAGATCACTCTCCTCACAGTGCCAGCCTGACGTCATGACGTCACGACCAGGCGCCAAACCTTGCCGTGCGATATATCAGAAAAGGTCACTTACGCCTTTATACTGATTATTCTCCAAGCAGAGAAGGGAAGGTGAAGGTAAAATATGCAGAAAATACACGCGTAAAGCACTGAGCTGAATTGTACATCTGTTTAAGCTTACCTAAGACGTAGAAAACACTTAGTACTCTTTTAGTATCCAATAACTAATAAACAACGGGACCTATTTAGAAGACGTAACTAATACACAGGCCGAGTTTAAGCTCTTTGTCTTCCTCCTATAGGAACGCAGGACATTACAATGGCAACAAAATATGTGTGAAACACAACAGCTTGTACATTGTCCTGAAAATTAAGCGGGAAGCTAGAAATGGACGATAAATTTTCCCTCTAAACCAAGCCGTACTGGCATCTGCTTGGAGCTGAAACTGGCCGCTGTGACGGACGATGTTTCTCCTGCCATGTGACAAGACGAACTGCGTGTATCAGCAGGGCCGACTGGGGGGGATTACTCGGGAGACTTGCTTCCTGGTCCGCGGTACAGAACCTCATCATCCTGGTACAGAACCTCATCTCATCCTGGCACAGATCCACGCCGGTGGCACGGAAGGGTGTTCTGATGAAGATTTGGTACTTGTCTGATGAGACACGAGAAACCCTTCCACAGCAGACCCACATCGTATCCTGGTTCAGATTCACATCTCAGTCTCCGGTTGGCCAGAAGGGTTTTCTGATAAAGAATTGTCCTCGATGCTGCCGCGGTAGGAGCTATTGAACATCGGTAAGAATAGTGAGACGTTGGTCATCGAGTGCTGAAAGAGAAGGCATGGGACTGGTATGTTCTTAAGACTTCGGGCCACCCCTACCCGTGTCAATGTTGTGTATGGATTTCAGACGAATGTTCTTTTAAATAATGAAGATTTGCTTGCGACGTTGCCACGTTTGGAGCTGGTGAACATATAAAGTGATAGCGGGACGTTGGTTATCGAGTGCTAAAAGAGAAGGCCTAGGCATGGGGCTGGTATGTCCTTAGGTCAGTGATTCTCCCCGGAGAACCAATCTTCCACTGGTCGTGACAGAGAGGACAGGCAGACGCTATGTACAGTATTTACAGGTTCATTGCACCGGGGAAATCACCACAGCTCTTGTGATTCTAACGTCACAGAAAACATATGAGCAGCTTTTATAGCTTCTACCGACTATTTTATGAACACTTACGCAACAAAAGATGGGGAGACTTCCACAGCCACTCAACGTCTCCATGACAACGGTCTCCATGGATACGGAATTCTATGACGTGTCAAATGAGACGATGTGCCCAGAGGGCTTCAACTTGACGCGGAACGGGACCCTCTGCGCACGCGCATCAGGAGACTACGTACCAGCGGATCCGAGTGTTCTACTCTACATTATAGGTTTGTTTGTTTTTTGTTTGTTTGTTTGTTTGTTTGTTTGTTTTCACTTGAACATCAAAACAGGCTACAGTGACAGACATTGGATCTAACCTCTAGAATGTTATCTTTACAATGTGCAAATAGGTAAATGCATCATAGACTATATAAATGTCAGATTCAGGTCCAATATTGTGCAATATTATGATCTGGAAACTGACAGCTGACTCAGTCAACCTTGTTCACCGAACAGAGACGGGGGGCGACACAGGTTACAGAGACGGGGGAGACATAGGTTATCTGGCATCTACGACTCGTTGCTGGAGTCACGTATCTCCAAATGTCCCGTACCGGGAACTATTTCAGTGTCGCAATAGGATAAGTTTGAGCTTTTTCAAAATATCTTTATAGTACCTTTATAATACCTTTCATCATACCTTTGCTTTGTAATACCTTTCCTCTAGGTGTTCTGACGTTCTATGGCTGCAGCCTGCTCTTTCTGCTCCTGAAATTCGTCCGGTCGGAGCAGGAGGACATCGCGCTGGAGAGATACCACGAGATCTACATCGACAGGCAGGAGCTGAGGGACGAGATGTCCCGGGGATTCGTACGGGGTGGGAGGGCAGGTGGGCCCGCCGGAGTATCCGGGGTGTCCCGGGGACTCTTACGGGGTGGGAGGGCAGGTGGGCCAGCCGGGGTGCCCGGGATGTCCCGGGGACTCTTACGGGGTGGGAGGGCAGACGGTCCTGCCGGGGTGACCGGGGAGTCCCGGGGGTTTGTACGGGGTGGGAGGGCAGGTGGGCCCGCCGGGGTGCCCGGGATGCCCCGGGGGTTCGTACGGGGTGGGAGGGCAGGTGGGCCCGCCGGGGTGACCGGGATGTGCCGGGGGTTGGTACGGGGCGGGAGGGCAGGCAGGCCCGCAGGGGTGACCGGGATGGACCATGGGTTGGTACTGGGCGGGAGGACAGGAAGACCGCCCGGGGTGACCGACTTGGGCCGGGGTTCGATACGAGGAGGGAGTGCGTTCAAGTCCGCCCAGGTTCACGGGATGGATCAGGATTTCATACGAGAAGAGAACGGAAATGGCAAGCATTGCAAAGAAAAGAGCTAAACTTCGTTTCTACTGCAAGAAAAAGTCAAACACGGAAAGCCTAGATCTGTTTTCAGATTGTATTCCATAGCAGTTCCTTTAGAAGAGTCCCTTGTCACACTTGTCAATAATGCTATCTTGCACTGTATACTAATTCTGTATACTGCAAATGAATAAAACTCAGTACCGGTTAAAACCTGCTGTTGACCTATCCTTCCTCACGAACAAATAACAATCAATGTTGACATAAATGTGTGAAACAAAGCTTGATTGGGTCAGAGAAGTTATCTTCCTAGTATGTCCTTTGGGTCGATAGATTTGTCGTCTTCATCGGCGAGGCTCCGAAGAGCGCTGCTGTGTCATAAAGAGCCTCTAGGAGGCCCATAATAGAACATGTCCTCCGTTTTGCAGACATTCCCACATTGTAAGATTTACGCAAGAAGAACAACAGACATCCATTCACAGCGTCTCAAATCATACTGTCCGCAAGAATATACACGGCCTTTTAGGCAAATGTTATATTATGACAAAGGTAGCACCAAGGACATTTGATTAGTCCTTCGTCATTACCTGACGTAATGAAGATAATCAGCTACGAACCAGTCTTTCGTGCACCGCAGCAAAGTCGTATCACTGCTGGGTTTGCGTCTTCGGCTGTGTCAATGCAGGTATGGTTACGTATTCAAGTATAGTTAAAGGCTTCTAATGGAAATTAATGTTAACAATGCGACTGTATATTATCTATTGTATATATGTAATGTTTTTTTGACGATTTTATTGTATTTGTAGCACAGAGGTGCTGTACAGCAAGGCCGTAATTCAACCTCTGGTTGTCAGTGTCTTGTTTTTATTCTGAATAAACCATAAACCATTTGATTGATTGATTGGCTTACGTCGATGAAGATTAGACATCCAGGTAATAAGATACGCCAAAAATGAGTTACTAAAGCAACTGGATATGATTTTGGAAACGGTCAGACGTTTCAGACAGCCGTCCAGCGTTTTTTGTCAGTGACACGAGTCAAAAGAATTGTATCATATTCGTCATTTTTCAGCGTGGTCACTCAGAAGATGATGTCATAAAAGGCTGGGTCGGTCATATATCCTGTACGTGTCCGTGAGTGTGAATAATAGGAGAAATATCGCATTTGAAACCGTCTCGAGTTTGGTAAACAGTCTTAAAAAAAAAAAAGTTAAAGTTTGCCCATGCATCTACAGACGCGTAGGGTGGCGCCCATCCCCACTTCGAAGCCCTTGGGCCACACATGTGCAAGCCACTACAGCAGGGGGCTGGTCCGCTGGTAGTGATGTGTGTTTAACTTCCATACTCTTTCTCATTAGTGCTGAGTGCTAAGCAGAGAAAGCAGCATGTACCATTTTTAGAGTCTTTGGTATGACTCGGCCGGGGATCGAACTCACGACCTACCGCATGCAAGGCGAACACTCTACCCACTCGGCCATTGCACCGGTAAACAGTCTCGCATGCCATTATTCTAACTGATTACACGGGTTCAGGCTAAGGGGCTGACGTCATGACAGACAAGTCGTCCGACCGGTCTCTAATATCAGCCCCCCCCCCCCTCCCACCCCGCCTGGATTGACCTGTGAAGGCAGTGACGTCAGGACCCGGCCACCTTCGTCGCGACCTGCGACGGGTTGGTGACAGCAAATTGAGGACATTCTTGGCACAATCGTGGGATGTACCCCACAAAATCCAGCTGCATTGTGACGTAAAGAGTTGTAGAACTTCCTTGTCGGCATGCAGTAGTTTCGGATGCAGCCTTGCTGAGAATACTACGATCATGCGACAGAGAATTCGTACGATGTGACCTCGACGTAAGGTAACTCTTAAGAAATGTATTCTAATATGGAGTGAGGCAACAAAGAATAGACATAAACTGATGACATCACCACAACTAACAGTGCCATCGCGAAGCTGAGACTAGTAGTAGTAGACGCTCGTCGGTCTCGTGAGACTAAGAGTGTTTATCGAACATTTGAGGTCACCGAGGCGAAGGTCAACAACATGGCGGCTAGTATCATGGAAGGCTGCATACATGATATGACCAAGCCCGGATCTGCTTTATTTGCTCTAGTCCCTAGGCACCATATAATGATGGTTATTATAATCTGATAATTTTACTTAGTGCAAAGACCAAACGTTGTAACAACTAAAACAATTGAACATTTAAAGTTAGAAGCAAAGCAAAGTTACATTTTCCCGACAGTGTGTAGAAGATGCCTCGGCTGATCCGGCGGAAGTCCCTGCTGTGCCTGTTGCTGTACTCTGTCATCTCCACGGCTGTGCTGTTCACACTGTGGGCCGGATATGACGGTATCAGACAGGTGAGGTGAAAGGTCATGTTGTTCAAGATGCCGTGGGAATAAGGTGTGTTTATCTGTATAAGAAATTGCTAGTAAAATTTCTATTCATCTACTTAAGCCTAGCTTATTTTATCTATTTGAATGTTTACTTGTTTGCAAAGAGGCAATTTTAGAAGAGTAAATAGTCCGCCAGCAGTGTTTTATTTTGTTCACGATCAATGATAATCAATTATTGATATTTATTCTTTAGATACATGTATCATCATAATTGATTATCATTCATCGTAAACTAATACTGATTGGTAAATTGTCAAAAAAACATTAAAGAGACAGACAGGCAGCGAATACTGATTCTCGATGCCTCATGTTTAAATTATGTCACCCGATTTGCCCAAAATGACAATTCCACTCCTCCCCCCACATGTAGCCACCCCACAGCGAAAAGGCGTCCCCTTCAAGACGTAACCAAGGGCAACCTGACGACAGCCATGACGTCAGAGGGAAGGTTCTTGAGGGAATCCACCGTTATGACCGGATGAAAGACTTCGTCTGGTCGCACAACGACAACAAGTGGGTCCGGAGGATGGAGGGGAATAAACACCCCATAACAGGTGTGTTATTCTCAATAAACACTCCTACCAGGTGCGTTATCAGTAATTAACACCCCCTAACAGGTGCGTTATCGGTAATAAACACTCCATAACAGGTGCGTTATCGGTAATAAACACCCCCTAACAGGTGCGTTATCAGTAATTAACACCCCATAACATGTGCGTTATCGGTAATAAACACCCCATAACAGGTGCGTTATCGGTAATAAACACCCCATAACAGTTGCGTTATCGTCAATAAACACCCCATAACAGGTGCGTTATCGCTAATAAACACCACATAACAGGTGCGTTGTCGGCAATACAAATCCCATAACAGGTGCGTTATTGGCAATAAACACCCCCTAACAGGTGCGTTATCGGCAAAAAACACCATATAACAGGTGCGATATCCTCAATAAACATCCCATAACAGGTGCAGTTGTTAGGTAGTCCCATAGCCTTTTTAAGCTTTAAGAGTAGAGTAGAGTAGAGTAGAGTAGCAGTGTGTTGTTATCCACTGCGTATAGGGCGTGGTATTGGAAGGTGGAGCCCAACGTTAACCCCCTCCTTCAATAAATTGCCTTTCCCCTCGCCAAACGAAGTCAGGGACCCGTTTTACAACTGAATGGGGTGAAAGTCGTGTTAAGTGTCCTTTCAAAACCATCGGTAGCATGACAGGGTTCCAACCGAAGACCTTTTGACTCTAGTCCAAACACACTGCAGTTACGTCACACGAAACCTGAGAAGACTACTTTGTTACAGGTGACATCGGTGACCACCAGAACGGCGTGGTGGATATAGAAGCGCTGAAGTTGGAGGAACTCAACAAAAAATTGGAAGAGAACTCCAACAAATCCGAGAGCGTGCTCCCGACTCCCGCCGAAGTCTCTGCTCAGTCCCGAGCCGAGCTTCTCCAGCGGGTCTCCGCCTGGCCCACCCCGGAGAAGGTGAACTACAAGCTGCCGACGGACCCGGGGAGGTCCTGGTTCGCCATCCAGGATCCGCGCAGGGCGTACAGGGTCGGCGACACGGTCAAGGTGGGTGGGGCTGTACTGGTTGATGTTGCAAGGGGGCTCTTTTGTTTTACAGCCGACTGACCCGGGGAGGTCCTGGTTCGCCATCCAGGATCCCCGCAGAGCGTACAGGGTCGGGGACACGCTCAAGGTGGGTGGGGCAGTACTGCTTAATCACGCAAGGAGACGCTTTTGATTTGGCACATTTTGCACCTTCCGTACAGATAGATACTCCTTACTGCAAAGATCGTCATGACTTAGCGTGAGTAGAGGGGCGAGTCCGAATTAGAAGGCTTATGGATTGGAACCAGCCTTGGTTCTACCTAGGGGGAATTCGTATAATACTGTTTCCGGGATCATTTACATGCATTCTCCAGTAGCTGCTGGTTGCCTAAAGACACCATCACCAACAAGGAGTGATGAGTGTAAGCTTTACATTCAGTTATTAAAAGGATAATGGATTGCTTGCGGTGGTTTTAAGTTCGCTGTTGAAACTGTCATGCAGGGTTTTACTGTAAAAGGGCAAATGTTCGCGGTGTGTCTAAGTTCGCGGTGAAAAGTTCACCGCGAAAAATACGCCCGTAAAACGGCCGCGAATATTTCTCCTCTTATACTCCCCAACTGACTGCAAGCTGTTGATAAAAGTGGTCTCTATTTTCAGGTGAGAATCCAGGCAGTTGATAAGAAGCGCCAGAAGAAGACATTCGGAGGCGACTTTTGGCGCGCGAAGATACAGACGGTGGAAAATAGGTATGTTTTTTTTCTCAATCATCCTCCACAGTCTTGACAACGATTACATCAGATCTGTTATAAGCTGTTTTCACTGTTTGAAGTGCTCATGCGCGA
Source organism: Branchiostoma floridae x Branchiostoma belcheri (assembly GCA_019207045.1). Taxonomy (NCBI): domain Eukaryota; kingdom Metazoa; phylum Chordata; class Leptocardii; order Amphioxiformes; family Branchiostomatidae; genus Branchiostoma; species Branchiostoma floridae x Branchiostoma belcheri. The sequence goes on along the minus strand of CM033037.1, from coordinate 468,304 downwards.
GATCAAAGGGGAAGATACTTTACCTATAAAACAGTTTTTGTATAGTGCGTACTTGATACATGACATTTTCTAGACGTGTTATGCCTCAGGGGCTTTCAACTTTGGCATATTATCCAAAATGCATCTTGTTTGTGTATGCGCAGTTTAACCCGAAACAGCGGATTATCAGAGCAAATTGCAACTATCGGAAGTTTACCTTTAAAATCCTCTTGAAGCTCCTTGGTTAAAGCTTAAGCATCCAACATGGTGGATAATCAACGTTATATCACGTGAGTGCAAACCCTGTTCTGACGTTATTTGTTGCAGGACGTCAGCAGTGGGTGCCGTGGAGGATCACGGGAACGGCACGTACACGGCCAGCATGAAGCTGCTCTGGCCGGGAGAGGTGACAGTGTCGGTAAAGAACGCCGCCTAGCGTATCCTTGTTGTACAACACGTCTCTACGAATCGTTAGCCCGTACCTACTACGTCATGTGTAACAACAACAAAAGAAAAGGTCGAGTTAGTCCGCCTCAAAGGATACAGTCTCTCGCACTACCCTTTAAGCTAAGTACTTGAATGGTTCAGACAGTTAATAAAAACGAATGGAGTTTCCAATTAGATTGTCTTGTTGCATCCAATTGAATGTTTCTCCGGTCCGTCCTCAACTCCCGGAGTGACCACCTTCTTCTTCTCCGCTCCCAGAGTGACCTCTGTGCTCTCCCCACACATCATACTGGTGTATCTCCGTGCTCTGGAGGCTGAGGAGTGACCACCCCCTCCTCCTGCTCCGGAGTAACTATTCTCTCCTTCTCCGTCCTCTGGAATAACTATTCTCTTCTCCGTCCCGGAGTAACTTTCCTTTCCTCCTCACAGATCACACTGGTACATCCGAGCGAAGCTATCTCCGTGCTACGGAGGCTGAGGAGTGACTACCCCCTCCTCCTGATCCGGAGTAACTGTTTTTTCCGCCTCCGTCCCGGAGTAAATCTCCTTTCCTCCCCACAGCTCATTCTTGTGCATCCGAGAGAAGATGTGGTCAGGGAGTGACAAACCTTTCATCCTCCGTTCCCTTTCCTCCCCACAGATCATGCTGGTACACCCGAGTGAAGCTGTCTCCGTGCTCCGGAGGCTGAGGAGTGATTATCCACTTCTCCTGCGATTCCGGAGCAAATTCCGGTCAGGTGATGATGAACAGGAGGTCACGTGCAATCTCAAAATTGACCAACCGGCGGACAGCATATGTGACTACTCTAATAAGCAACATGGTATGATATTGATATCTTTGTCATACTTGGGCCACGATAACGTTCGATACCGGCGTTCGATCGGGACCGGGTGATAACTTGGGGTTCTACTGTTATCACAATGGCTTCTATCGAATCATTCGATGACACTTCGAGTGCGCCATTTTCGATAGTTCAAATACCGGATTCGGATGTTGACATTGTTGTCGGGCTGGTACCTCGGGTAATACAGTAAATATCCCGAGTTGTATTATACATGTAGATACGTATTGACTTACCAAATGGTTACTTGACTTAAGCTTTAAATTAATAAAAATATGTTTTGTAGAAGCAAATCTTCTAAGAAATTGACTTGCTTTTACCCTCCGCTGAGATTTATTTATAGTAGAATCAATACACAAATATTCTGGTTACATACACACTAGTATTTCAGAACATTTACACTTAAAGCCAAGAAACGTTTCCTCACCTTCCGTTCCAGGCGTGTCCTGGTTCTGTGAGAAGCCGCCGCACATGCGCTGTGAGGACAGAGTGTCCCACGTCTTCTTACCGGGAAACTTCCCCAACGTCTCCAAGGATGAGGCTCGTCTCCTGGAGGAAAAGTGCGTATTTATATAACGTTAGGTCACCTTTATCCGTGGGGTAACCTTTATCCGTTGTATTTAATCATAGGGTATGTTGGGATCGTCAAGTCGAAAGACGGTAGTTTCACATTGCAATATTGAAAATATTCAATCTTGAAACCCACGTCCGCCAACCTAAAATCCCTATATACACAGTTGTAAAACAACGAATTTAGGCTACCCCATGGATAAAGGTAAACAAGCGTTAAGATGTTGGCAACTATATCTTAGCCACGTGCTTAACTTAAACCAATGGTTAGAGCCCATGTCTCTAGGCGACAGAATCGAAATTTGGTTATTCTCGCTCTACAAGAACAGCTTTTATTGCGAAATCGTTATAGCATAAAAAGGAGGAGAATTACGCATAGTTTTGGAAACAAATGATTGACGGTTTCTTATTTTTGTCACCAGCGGTGCGTTTTACAAGAAGACGATCAAAGCAAAGGGGAAAGATAAGATCATCGTTAAAGACATCGGTAAGGAACTTTTGGTTCATCAAAATTCTGAACTCCATGCATGAATAGCACGTTCTTTGCACACGAGAAATGAATTGAAACCAAGCCGATGTTTCAATGACCTTTTGTCACCTTCCTCATGGCTATACTGGCTGGTTGTACTTCACACTGCAGCTAGGTGGCGCTGCTGTCCTGTTAAGAAATCAGTCCCAAACATGACTGAGTAGGCTCGGCATTACTGTAACTGTTTTGTTGTGTACAAAGGACCTTGCTGTCCAGTAATCTATAAACTATAAGGTGGGGCCGCGTAGCACAGTGGTAGTGTATTCGGCCCGTGACCGAGAGGTCGCCGGTTCGAATCCGCATGCCGTGTTGCCGGTCTTGTGCCCTTGGGAAAGGCACTTTACACGACTTTCCTCACTTTACTCAAGTGAAGAATGAGTCGTCCCTCGGATAGGACGTTAAATGGAGGTCCCGTGTATGGGGAGAGTCATACCCTATGCACGTTAAAGAACCCGCCACATGTGCGAACATCCACCCAAGCGGATCAAACCATTTCGGCCAAAATAGGGGTAGGGAATCTCCCGAGCAGCCCTCGTAACCCGTGCTTCGCCTATTGGGTCAGTTAGTCCTCACTCATAGTGAGCAATTGGGCTGGTCTCAATCATGATGTTTCTGACCTAGGGCGAAGAGTTGCTGTTACAGTTCCAATCATGTAACCCGTAACATTGAGTGGCCTTTAGGCCTTGTTACGTGGTGACCATTAAGTAAAAAAAAAAAAAAAAACTCGATAAAACTATCAACATCAAACTCTGTAATCTTTGCTCGATACGTGTATTATTACTAGTATTATCATTAAAACAGAAATAAACGACTAGAGGAAAAAATAGAAACCTACATGTACTCTATCACCGAGAAATCAGGACCACAGCATGTCCAGGGGAAAGGATACAAAGCTAAAATTCTGCTGCAGTACTATGGTCACATACCAAAGGGCCAAAACTCACCCATGACCATCGTTTACCAAACATCTACCCACATATCAAGACACACACTCAACAATACCAATACGTAAAATTTTCATGGAGGTAAAACGGTGAGATTTTACATCATCCCCTCCAGTGCGGAAGGATATAAAGACATGTGTGAAGACCCACCGCCTCCCCAGACTGCTGTGCGCAGCCCAGATTCCCGGAAGACCCCCCTGTATTCCAGGGACCCCCCTCCAGACCCCCGCCGGGTTCTACATCCAGGACGTGTACATCTCCACCATGTGTGAGAACAAGCAGTACAACGTGCCGATGGAGTGGATGGGGTAAGCTGGGTTAGGGTGAGGGATAGCTATAGGTTAGAATCCCATATACGTAGCTCCTTATAATACAATTCACACACAACTATGGGAGTTAATACAGAAATGTTTGTTGTGTCACGTTTTGTTGCTCACCCAGTTCTACCATTCTTCTCTTAGACAGACCACACATACCACATTTTGTTATGAGGAAACTTAAAAGACGTCATCCAAGACTAGTTTACTGTTACATGAGTTTCCAAACCATTTCTACTAAAGAATTATACTAAATATGTATCTTATTGATCTTGGAGAAAGGTTGTTCCTGGATTGTCCCTTCAGTCATGTGACTGATTTAAAAAAGAGTGGGCTACAAAACAACTAAATAACAATGACATTTCCACCCTTCCCATCGCAGCTGCCTGGCCGGTAAGACCCTACAGATAATAGGAGACTCCACGGCGCGTCAGCTGTACTACTACCTGAAGGCGAACCTTCCGGTTAAGGACCTGACTCCGAAGGGCGTTCCGCCGAAATTCGGACCGTTACATCTCCGGTATCCACAGGTAAGGAACCTTTGTTTATTGTTTGTTTGCACATAAAGAACATGTCTACAAGCCTCCTAGGTTTTTGGAGGGTTCCCCCTTAACTGCGATTGATTACCATTGGTAGACAATTACTGATCATAATAGTAAGTGTGCTCAAACGAAAAGAAAAAAGCAAATCACTACAGATACATAAGAAAATAAGGAAAACCAACGGACTAACCAATTAAGCAACTAATAGATTGCCAACAGTAGCAACAGCGACTGCCAAACCCTGGCACCATTTCGACGGCAATATCACTGTTTCTGTTCTGTATACTATCTTCAAGCTATCTTCAGCAAAATAATTTCTCCCATCCATCAAAAACTTAGTTCATTGCCTGGAAGTGGCCAAATAGCCTTTCATTTAACACACCTGTTAAAAAAGCACCATCCTTCACCTCAGTTTACGATGACCTCTCCATTATCCACAGACAGACATCAACATCAAGTTCAACTTCCACAGCCACCCGGCCAAAACCTTCAGCCCGGTCAATGCCAAGGACATGGTGGACGAAGTTGACCTGATTGACGGGATGGAGGGCGGGAAGAACGTGGTCCTGGTGATCTCTATATGGTCACATTTTGTGCAGACCTTCCTCAGCGCGTAAGTATCTGTCTAATTTGTATATCCATCCCTTACTTACTTTACTTTGGCCGAGCTCCCGCTCGAACCAGGCTTGAAAGTGCTCTCCATTTCGCTCTATCCTCCATCAGGGACTTAATATCCATCCCATCCGGGTAAATTTAGGTATAGTTTTTTTTTGTATGCGCGTCCACTCTGCAAAGCTGAGTGGAATTTTGTATTCATTGGCCTTTTCCTGGAGTTGGCTGACAACTTGAATGTGGTCAATGGTGGAGAATTGCAGAAGAGACTGGAGCGAGTCAAGGGATGGGTTCCTCCGAGAGAGCGACAGCGAGAGGTGATCTCTATCTGGTCCTAGTTTATACAGACCTTCCTCAGTACGTACGTATCTATCTAGTCATTACCTCCATAAAAATAGTATAGTTTTACCTGGAATAAACGACTCTCAAACGTTTAACATATCTACTTGAGGATGATGTGAATGTCCATACATAAATCATGCAAATGATGACAGAATTTTCATAATCTATGGGAAAATAATCTGTTTCAAAAATGTTAAACATGGTACTTGTTGGTTTTGGTAAACTTATTTTCGGCTTGCTATGAGCTAAATTGATCACACAACTCAAACTGTATTAATTATTTTACCTAAAAAGACATATCGCATAAATCCTACTATCTTCCCATGCAGACTTGAAAATTCATTGATCATCTTTATTTGCATGTTCTTGCCCACAAGGGCTACATATAGTGATTAAACTATTACATAATAGATTTAAGGTAAAATATCATCATCTGTAGTGTTGTCAGTGAACAATTAGAGGAACAAAACAACTAAAGCTGTTCCACCATTAAACTCATCGTTAACAAGCCGTTAAACATATAAGGCCATGCTACTACTAAATCGATCCTTTATATTCCCCCCTCTTCTTAAAACAGGTTTATACTAATATACAAATATTTTGTTGTACAACTTGATCAAGTTTGGATCATGTCCATTACCTTTCACCTAGAAATAGTTGGTTGACTGCTTAGCAACATTGCTGATACCATTAAGCTAATATGCTTATTCGCAAAAACTACACAGGCCTGGGAACATTTCTCATTCTTGCTTGAAGTGTTCATTTCAAATTAGTACTTGATAAACTTAAGTGTCTTTATTTTATTAATTAGTTAGGGGTTTGATACGGTACATTCTTATGATATCTATTCTGAAGTCTATAGATAGCTTAGAGCATGGGCAAGATCAGAAGTAATTGTCAGGCTACTCGTACTTGTACAACTCGACACAATGTCCATCACTACACACCACAGCTATGTGGTTATCCGGTGTCAGCGCGATTCCCTGGGGGTTTCCTCCCTTCACTGTGGCCACAGTTCTCAGGTACGTCCCGTCTGGCCCGAACACCTGCAGAAGGCGGTTTTTTTGGTTCACTACAATAATGTTACCTGCCGGGTCTACTGTTATCCCTGTTGGGTGTAGGAGCTCTCCCTCATTCAGCCCCTGCTCACCAAACCTGAACTTCAGCTTCCCCTCAAGGTCAAACACAAACACTTCATGAGCCCAGAAATCAGTGACAAAGAACAGACCACGTGACTCGTCCGCCGCTACGCACCATGGGGTCTGTAACTGTCCCCTGCCGATGTCCCGGATGAGGCTCCCGTCAGGCTGCAGGAGAAGACAGGACTCCTGTCTGTTGTCCGTCACCACCATGCGGCCGTCCTGCAGAACTGCAACTCCACGTGGATCCAGTAAACAGTTAGTTTTTAGGGTCTTTGTAAGTTTTCCTTCCCGTGAGTACACCCGGATTGCTTGTTTGTCACTGGTAAAAAGGGTGTTGATAAAAGTCACAATAAACTGCCCATTGAAGTCCGTGTCAATGCCCCATGGACGCCCTGCATCCACCCGGAAACACCGAAGTGACTGACCAGTCCTGGCATCGAATATCTGAACCCGTGTATTCCCCAACTCCACCACTGCAATGTTACCGTCCATGTCCACTGCTACATCTGTTGGGTCGTAAAGTTCTACCTCCCCACTTCCTTCTCTCCCAATGGTTAAGACTGGGGTGTCCCTACTTTGCACTCTGACCTCAAACGGACTTCCCGCCACAGACCCGCCGTTCACCTTGACCTCTAAGCTATGGTTGCCCGTGACCTCAGGTGCATAGGAGATTTCCCACAATCCCCTGCCCTTCTCCTGCAGCTGTGTTGGTACCGCCCGGCCCGAGGGGTTCGTCAGGGTGGCTGTGACGTCATTGTTCAGCACAGAACAAAGTTGCCCGTTTTGGTTAACAGTGCTGAGGAGAGAAACGTTTGAAAACCCTTCAACGGCTGGTATAATTTCAACTGAACATTTGGATGCGTCAACCTTTACTTGAACGTGCACACACCCTGCCCTGGCCACGTCATCTCTGAACTCCGCCACAGCCGTCCCCTCCGAGAACACGACTTGACTCGGTCGGGCTCTCAGGTCGCTTGGAGTTGCCAGCAGTTCTTCCAGCCTCCGTCGTGCTTGACCCTCGACCTCGATGACGTGCACGTCACTGCCGTGTTCCAAGGCTTGTTTGCAGAACTCAGACGCGCTCGTCAGTCCGGCCAACTCAAACTCCATCGCTCCTTTTTGGGTTTCCAGACATTTCCCAACCTCCTGGCGGCGTGAGCTTATCTCTTGGACGACTTCTTCTTTCCTGTCTCGAAGCAAGGATATCAACTGATCAAAATAGCCTGTGGCCTGTTCAATCGCTGCGTCTGCCGATGTTGGTAACTCAGATAAATCCCTCTCGATATCATTCAGTGAAGCCCGCACGTCTTTTTCTCGAGGCTCGACATTATCTATCAGTTTCTGTAGGTCTCGTTTCTTCCTCTCAGCGACGGAGCCGATTTCTACAGGATTATGTTTATCGCCCCTCGGGTGATCGACAACCGTACAGGCGACACAGACCAAAGCCTGACAAGGTTCACAGTAGAAAGTTAAGACTTGGTCTTCGTGCTTTGGGCAGAAGGCTTTGCGCTGGAAGCTGCTGGGCACACCTTCAGAGGCCTCCAGGTTCTCTTGGGTCACGATCTGATGCCCTTTCATGGTTGGAAACCTGCGATGTGTGTTTGTACAGGACTCACAAAGCAGAACGGCACACTGTACGCACCATGACCGCGCCCCTTCCGCCTTCCCCTCACACACCTGACACGGCACACCTGGCCCCGCCCCTTTCTTCACGGCCGCGAAGTCCAGCAGGTTGTTGACGTAGAAGTTGGTCCTGAGACCGTCCACACCTTGGTCAGGTAGACTGACCTGTGTGCGGCAGGTTGGACACTCCAGCGGCTGTTGTTTGGTGGCCCATTCTTGCAGACACTCCCTACAGAATGTGTGCAGACATGGCAGGACTCTGGGGTCCCGGAAGTGCAGCATACAGACCGGGCACGTCAGAAACTGCTCGTCAAAGTCGGCAGATCTTTGCATTTTACTCGCCATTGTGTCCAGAGGATTACGGGTTAGATCTAGAATTTAACACAGCGCGTCTTGCTGTGCAGAAAACTCGACTGGTGGATGCGAAACTGAGCACAGCGGTTTCTCGGAACTCAGTTTCGGGAGGCTGACGTCACGTCACGTTGACCTCTGAACTCCAGTCTACGTGTTTCGAGTTGGCTGTTAACGAATTCGAATACGTTGCATTTCTTTTTTCTAGAGATTTGTGGATAGTTCATATATCCAATTGTGATCAAACACAGTGGACACGTAGTTCTGTTTCATTCAATGTTTTGTCTGTTTGCATCAGGCCATGGCGCCTCCAGTTTGGCAAGATGCCAACAGGTGGGTGGACTGTACCAAGAAGATAGGGTTGTTCGTGAAACGGCGTCCGGAAGTACAGCATACAGACCGAGCACGTCAGGAACGGCTCTGTGAAAGCGTCAGATTCTGGAATCGTATTCGCGACCTCGTTTGATACGTCACCAGAAAGACTTCTGTGGCAATGCGACGTCTTTTTTCCTCGCTCACACAAATTGCGTAAAAAGCTTACTTTTGCTGTGCTGCCCAGTACTGGGTTGTATTTGCTCAAGCAAGGAGGTTAAAAATCAAGATTTTCGATCTGTAGTGGGGTCAAGAGGTGTAACGGCAATGTTCGGCTCGGAACCAAGCGGTTCTGCGTTCGAAACATATCATGTTACCGATCTTGTGCTCTTGGGAAAGGCACTTTGAACGACCTTCCTCACTCCACCTAGGTGTAAAAATGGGTACCTGACTTCGATTGGGGGGGGGGGGAGGCCCGCCTTCCAATACCGTACCCTAGACACGAAGGATAACAACCCACTGCCCCTACAGCTTCAAAAAGACTATGGAACTACCTTTAACCTTTACCTTTTTACCCTCCAGGTATCTAGACCGCATGCTGGCCGTGCGCGCGGCTGTAGTGCGGCTGCAGACCCGCAGTCCGGACACGTTAGTGGTGCTGAAGTCTGCCAACACCCGCTGGAATCCTGTCATCACCACTAGTGACTGGTACGTACCGTTTGTTTGTTTTTGTTTGTTCATTTGTTTGTTTGTTGTGTTACGGCTGTGGTGCGGCTGCAGACCCGCAGTCAGGACACGTTAGCTAGTGGTGCTGAAGTTCGCTGGAAACCAGTCATTAGCACCAGCGACTGTTAAGTACCTCCGTGAACATAAACGGAGGTATTGTTTTATACCTGTCTGCCTGTCTGTTTCTTTTGCCAGAATAACATAAGAAGCCATAGAATGGGTCGTATAGTTGATTTGACTTCTTTGGAATGTTTCATGAAGGTCAAGGTTGATTACGGGCCTCCTGGAGGCTTTCCTTGGAATTGCAGCCGTACTTCTTTATCTCATATCGCTTGCCTTGGACATGTTGTGATCTTGTTTTTTTAGTCCTTATTTGACTCTGGTTCTTAAATGCAACTTACCATGATGTCAGGACAACGAAAAAAACCGGATGCTCAGCATTATCACTTTCGGGAAGTGTGAAGGTGGTAGGAAGTCTGTATCGGCCCCCGTCTCTGTTCAAAGGAAAGCAAGATAAGATTGTGCTTCTTGACGATTGAACCTTGAACATGGACATCTGGAATGCCATCAAGAGGAGCAATGGACTCTTGATGGTTGATGTACCCTAATGTATGTTTACAGCATGAACTAGCCTTTGATTAAAGTCTCAGTGACCAAGGTTAATTACGAGCCTCCATCAGGCTTTCCTTTGAAATGCAACGGCACGCTCTGATATTGTATCTTCCATCCTAGACAGGGTGTGGACATGAATTTTTGGCCGTCTGTTGACTCTGTTTAGGATGAATGTAGTGCCCTTGAGCACACTCAAAAAGTCGTCTTAGATGAAGCTTAAGTTCTTGGCAGATAAAGGTGGTAAATGGACCAGGTTCAAAGAGAGTGTACTGGTTCAGTTATACAAATGACTGAAAGAGAAAATAAGATTGAACCTACCTTCCAGGTACGGTTGGCAGCTGGACCAGATCCAGAGGGAGGTGTTCCGGGAAGTTCCTGTGGCCTGGTTGGACGCCTGGGACATGACGTCAGCAGGGGACCGTCAGGATAACATCCACCCAGCGGACCCCGTGGTACTGCAGGAGATACAGATGTTGATGTCGTATATCTGCCACTGATTGGAATAAGCTGTATCAATTTATATGAACGTTTATATATTTATATACCAGTGAAATTAACGACATGTATATAAGACATCACGTAAAGTAGCCCCTCAAGTATTATGTTTTTAAGTTTCTCAGTCGTCATTCACTTTTTCGGAATAAAGTTATATGTAAAGTTTATACAACCTTTGATAAGTTATATGCTATAAAGTTTATATAACCTTTGATAAGTTATAAGCTATAAAGTTTATATAAATTTGAGTAAAGTAAAGTTGTAATTGCTAGGAAGCTTATCATTGTGAAGGAGTTGACAAGCCGGTTTTTTCTTATGAATTAAAAAGTACAGATTTGAATACAGCCTTGCCACTGGCGTGGGTGTTCGGTTCTGGTCGCGGTATTTCCTAACTAGACGGCGAAACGCTGTTCAAGTTGTGTCCTACAACTTTTCAAACGTTCTTACACTTCAGTAGAGCATTGAACAAACCAAAGACTACATGTAGTGTCTGTCTGGTCTTTGATCAAGTGTTTTGCTTTCTGCCCGATCCTTTACAAATAAATCCGAATAAGATGAAAGATATTAGGTCATTGGTGTGTTTCGCGTGAGAGGAAACTGTATGAACAACGACAATGTTTATAAAACCTTTGTAGAGTTGTAATTGCCAAGAGTTTTCCTCCGGATTCTTGGAAGTCAACTCGCCAGATTTTCTACTTTTAGACTTAAACGTTGGAATAAAACCTTGACCCATGCGTGGTAGTGTTGTTCTGATTGTGGTATTTCTTAACTAGACGGTGGAAACTCTTCAAAGCTTTGTTCTACAACGTCTAAAACATTCTTACCCTTCAGTGGACCATTGGACAAACCAAAGACTAGTGTTTGCCTGGCCTTTGATCAAGTGTTTTGCTTTTTGCCCGATTCTTTACAAATAAATGTGAATAAAATGAAACAAAGGTACTTGGTCATCTAGCATCTGCCAAATATGTGATGTGATTTAGTGGGGAAAACTTATATGAACAACGTGCTAGTGATGAAGTTTATGAAACCTTTGTAGAGTTGTAATTGTCAAGAATTTTCCTCCGGATTCCTGGAAGTCGACTCGCCAGATTTTGCTTACAACATGAAAGTAGGAAGAAACTAGGAATAAAACCTTGACCCATGCGTGGTAGGGTTGTTCTGATTGTGGTATTTCCCAACTAGACGTTGGAAAACTCTTCAAAGTTGTGTCATACAACGTTTCAAACATTCTTACACTCAAACGGACCACTGAGCATGCCAAGGACTGGTGCCCTTTGATCCACGTTTGACCAAACAGGGTGGCGAGACCGCCGGGTCACGTCAAAGACACGCCGTGATCACGTGAACCACGCATGACGCCTCGTGACGTCACGACAAATGAGCCAATACCTACTATCTACTTCTGCAGGCTGACGAAAGTACAAGGATTGAGGATTTGCAACGTTTCCTCGCAGTGATATGAAAAATGAGAGAATAGTGACAAATTTCGATAAGCACAATGTACATTTCTGAGACGACTGAAATGACAAGTGGTTTTATAAGAGTTACAGTCAAGTTTCTGCCGTTGTAGCTAGATTTATCAAAATGACCTTTATAAAATTGCAATGATGTAGGAAACGGAATAAAATCATATTCAGAGAATAGTGACAAATTTTGATAAGCACAATGTACATTTTTGAGACGTCAAGATGACAAGTGGTTTAATAACTTGGCATATCGGTTTGTTTGGTTGACAAATTCCAAGTGAAACTTGTAGCCAGGTTCATTAAAATGACCTTTATAAAATTCAATGGATTCTAAAGAGAGCGTGGGAGAAGAAAAGTGCAAGGTATCTCCGCAATGCTTCTGTGAAGGAAAAAAAACAATACACAACGATTTGTCACAGAACTACAAACAAAATGCATCAGAATTAACAAGCTTTGATGTCAGAAACGGCTTATCAGCCTGTTAGACCGTGCAGTTTCCAGTGACGTTTATATGAAGCTAGGTTTATTGAAAAGACCTTTAAAGGAATCTATGGACTCTATAGAAAGAACGTGGGTGATGAGAAGTGAAGGTTGTTTGTGTCAAGGTTACAGCGACCAACAGAACCTCCGTCTTGTCTATAAGAAAAGCTTCTTAACAATTTAACTTCTAACGGTGTTAGAACTTATGTGACTTATGAAGGTAGATTTATTGAAATAGCCTTTAAAGAATTCTATGAATTCTTAAAAGAGCGTGGGTGATGAAAAGAGAAGCCTCCAGTTCTGTAGGCGCCGCAGAAGATTTGTCAAGACATTTGTCAGAAGAAGTTTGTTTGGGATGGATCAAGGAGTCTAGAGCGACCGGCAGTTCTAACCTCTGCTTCTGCCTTGCCTGTCAGAAAAGCATCAGTTCAACTCCTAACTTCACGTCTACGTAGAAACCCAAGGTCACAGGAACATATTTCATATGATATGATTTGTTTGTCGTGCGATTTTAGCGATAACAAAACCGAATATCTACAAGGATCTTAAAAACCATTCTCTGAAACAAGATAGCTTAAGTCGCGATCGTAGAGCCAAACATGCTCCAAGTTTGCTGCCACAAAACTATCATATATGATATTGCAGGACAAATTTGAAAGCTATGGCTCGAAAATAACTGTTCCGGTCTAAACTCAACGGTGAATAAAAGTCTTCCAGAAAACCTTTTAAAACAGTTGATACTATACTTGTACGCCCCCGTGTCTCTGTACTATAACGGACCGAAGAAGTGTTGTTTTACAAAAAGCTCGTTAAAGTTAATTTCTTCCAAATGCATCTCTCGATGACCCACATCTCACGTCCTGACATGACCCAGTTTCCATGACGTCATCCGTGCCCGGGTGTCGGGTACAGGATTAGGAGGCGTTAATCCGCCATGTTGGGGGATTAGCAGATTTATGACGGGATTAAGAGCCAACCGGAGCTGATAGGTTTACAGCTCTGACGTCATGCAAAAGCAAAGCCCACTCCGCCTCGTCCCACAGTCTCCAAGCAGACCCTACGGTACCTTAGAAATAGTATCAAAGCTGGCCAGGGACTTAGTATGGCGGCACCAGGTGCTCCGGTGCCCGTTTGACTCCCTTTGGCCGGCTATCTCCCTTTGGCCGGCTATACTCCTTTGCCAGCTTTGATACTATCCCTTTAGGCACCGTAGGGTCTGCGTGGAGACTAGTCCCACATAATGAGCTGGCACGTCTCCCATTTTCCTATCTTTGTACCGCAGGAATTCTGTAAAGCCCGTTCCTCTGCACTCCTGTCCACTCCAACGCTGTCAATCACTTTGATGACATCATGCGGACACATCCCGTGTCCTATAGGCTCAGTACAGACTGAAGACGTCTTATGTATCTTACTTCTCTTTGCTGAGGCATCTTTGACGGACTCATTGTCGGTCTTTGGGGATGAAAGACTGGGATTGGGAACCTTTATTCAGGAAATGGCAACAAATCCCAACGTGATCTTTTTGCTGCATACAACACGTGTTAGGCCTAGGAAAAAAAATGTTGTGTTTCCTGTTTCCCTACCTACCCTAAAAAAACCTGCCGACCCTAGACTTTTTTTGGGTGGGCAGTGGAGTCACATAGCATAATTTTTATTTAGCCTGCTTCCTATAGAAGGAAAACACTGCTTGTCCCATCTAATGAAGGATAAATGTATCTATCATGCACAAAATTAAAGTTTGACATTGAAAGACAAGTGTCATCATGCATTTCAGTTTACTTTGTTCAACTGTATTGTAATATGCATCACTAGTCTAAGAGTTTTGGCCAGCCTAAAAAAAAATATAAGAAAAAAAAAGATAATCCCTACCTACCGACCCTAATTTTTTCAGGACTGAAACAGGAAACACAACATTTTTTTTCCTAGGCCTTATGCTGACAAAAGTGCCGGAGTGACTTGTTGCTATAGTGTTTGATAAAGTTGGTTGTATATTGAGGCATATCACCGGATGATGATGTACACATACATTATCAACCAGGACCAGGCTTGTACATATTCAGCGATGTATATTGAAGCAGTGAGAACGCAACAGGTGCAAAATGGCTGTGTGTATAAAGTCAATCAATCAATCAATCGTTCGTTCGTTCGTTCGTTCATGGGTTGATGCGTGGCGGCTACAGACAGTTCGGACATTTCTCGCCACATTGTTTAGAATTAGAAATAGATTCAGAATAAATCTAGATTTCGTTTTTGTTTTAGTCTATCTATGTATTTTTACCATATGCATCATTTTCCTTCTTTGTAGATAAAATTGAGTAGTCTCACTTTGTTTGCAAGGCTTCGTACATGGTCATGCAATTAAATGAATTTCTAATCATAAGAAACTGTAAGTGTAAAATCAATGCAATTCGGTCATGTCGAATGTATGTCTACGATGTTATGTATAAATAAATAAATGTCCACGACTCCACGCTACTTGTGGCCTACCAACAACAACCTAAAGGCTACAAGACAAGCTAAATAGTAAATAGTCACGCATCTGGATATGATTTTTGAACGGTCAGACGTTTCTGGTAGCATCCACAACTTTTCGTTAGTATCACTTTAATAGCGCGGATCTGTGGAAAAGCAGGATTTATACAATCTCCAAGCAGATCTTGCTGTGGCAAATGGGAAGGAGTTTAGCCGGCAGAGGAGTGTTGTTGGCCAATAACACTCCTCTGCCGGCTAAACTCCTTCCCATTTGCTACAGCAAGATCTCCTTGGAGATTAGGTTTTATACCCTAACTATGGATCGACATGCAAATGAGTCGTAGACAAACTTTTAGATAATCCATCAGAAAACCAAATGTAAGAAGTGGGTTAAGACAAGATTGATGAAAATGAGTCGATCATTGTGTGAGTACATGAGTTAGTGTTGTCTCACGGGATGGAAGCACTGTCCCAAGTGCCGGAAAGTTCGATACGTGAGCCTCCCTTCCAGTTCAGAAATGAGACATGTAATCATTAAAACAATCATTTTCTAAACTCGCGCATGAAGGAACTACAGAACCCTGGCGCACAGCAGGACAAAACCTGACAGGGACTATTATGGACAATATTTATTGTATAAAATCTGATGTTCAACAAATCTCTAAATGTTACTGATGAAAGGGAATGGATGCTACCTGAAACGTCTGATCATTTCCAATATCATATCAAGTTTCTTGATTAATTGCTATTTGGCGTACAAGATCTGGAATTAAAAAAAATCGTTTGAACAATTATTTTCTAAACTCGCTCATAATAGGCCTACAGACCAAGGGGATACACCAGGACAAAAAAAATGACAAAGGTGAGGAAAAATCGTTCCACATGCTATTGTTAGGCCGATATCGACTATCGATGGTCTCGGAGTTTGAAACCCGAACCTAAAGTAGGTTAATGATGTTCCTATCGACCTACAGACTGATGACCCGCGCTCCAGAATAGAAGAGCTGCGGTCCGATTTCAGCTACCTTCATCCCGTATTGATCAGATGACTGCTGACCTGGACGGGATTCATCTCCCAAGCTATAGATACATACATACTCAGTCAAACCTGGATTCAACAACCACTGAAGACTTAGACATAGACCTAGATCCTCTCGTTTCTAGTAACACATTGTGCAGCAAGCCTTCTCTACAAGGGCGATTTGGAGCCAAAGTTTCCGCTTCCTTTAGGCTACCTCCCAGTTGATGAAAGTCCATTCGTTAAATTGTAGGATCAAGGACGTTATGTAGAAGTCCTTGGTAGGATATGTCTCCAAGTTAGTTTTCCGCCTCCCTTTTCATCTGTTTGGTTACCAGACTAAGAGCAGGAAGAGGCTGAGGAAAAAACGGTCACTGAGGGCAGGGTGGGGTCATTGATGTACGACTGGACAGAGCTCTCTTAATGTGACTTGTAACTGAAGGTGGTTGCCCGACCAGGTTGACTGTACCTGTTCATAAACACCTGTTCGCACACACCTGTCCAGATTCACCTGTTCAGATACGTGAAACATGCTATAAATTATTTCATTGGAGGAGACAAGGCAATGGTAAACTGCCAGATCTGAACCGTCTGCCTACATGTACAGGGAATGGAGATTGATGTTTTTCTGGACCGCTAGGAAGAGCGCTTTCGTTCAACAGCTAGGTTGAGTAAAGGTTCACCCAGTCATTTATGAGTTATCCTGTCTTGCCATCACATCTATGACGTCAGATGAATGAACCCTGCGACGGGTTGCCTGAGGAAGATGCCAATGAAATCACGCACGGTCTGTGGTTTGTGGTTCATACCAACCACGGTAACTGGAACAAAAAGGACAGGCGTTGTACTGGACATTATCAGTACTGGCAGTTTGTTTTAGTACTATTCTGATGATCAGACAGTCGAAACGAACGCTACTGAGTTGTATAATTCTTTATCACACAGCGACTTTCAGTGACTGTGGGAATCCAGCGGAAATTTGCCCGGAAATGGCGTTCTTACTCACAAGGGGGGCAAACTAATAATAAGCCTGTACATGTGGCCTCATTCATGGGTGTGAATTACTGGACAAACTGATACCTTCTGGTGTGAAAGCAAACTATCACGCCATAGTGCGAGTCGGCAGCTTCTATTTTAGACCTGTTCATCGGCCAAACACCCATGTGAAACTTAGTCTTTTGCTGACGACATCTCCATGCAGATGAAGGATATGGTCTGTTTTTGTAATACGTCTCTCTCATGATTTTTTTCATACGATAACACAAAAGACGCAGAAATCACCGCTGATGTTCGACCTGCTTGGAGCTTACCACTGATGGAGTCCCGGGATTAGGTCTACATTACAGGATCCACGGAGCTTCATTATCAGGTCCCGCGGGGAGGAGTGGGATCGACACCCTCCTCCAGCCGTGATGGACCGGGGCAGAGGTGTGGGGCATATAGCCTCGGGACGGGGAAAAGGTGTGGGGCACATAGCCTCGGGACCCGGCCTCTGGTAGGGCCTTTTTCTGCAGATGACGACGTGCATATAACAATGTATGATTATTGTTACTATGCTTCAATTTACAGCATCGTCTTTTTCTTCCACATTTGTTTGAACCTTTGTAAAGTTTATTCATGAAAGCTGTTTGTTTATTCACATAGCCTGCAGAAAAACGGTGTCCTGAAAGTAACAGCCGTAATGTGTGCAATGAGTCGCCTTCTGCAGATAATGATGTGCATACCATGATGTCTGAGCGCTGCCATGCCTCCGTTTTCAGCAACGGATTTTTTTGCCCACGTATCCTGCTGACAATCATCTCGAAAATAACAGCATCTTCATTCAAATGTCTTCCAACAGGAATCTCGATCCTTATTTGGTCTAGCGATGCACAGTACGTTTGCTGGTAGGCGTCGTAGAGACTGTGAGTCATCATCACAAACAGCGTCATCGGTAAAATTGTCTTCAGGGTCTGCTTCGGAGGCTAAGCTCCCAGGATCACACGTACGGCGGTGTCATTAATCTATAAGCGCCGCCTCCCGGCCGTATAAATACTGCAGGGCGCGGCAGGTGCACAGACGCGTCATCAGCAGAGCCGTGACGACATCAGGAGCAGGTGGGCGGAGAACTCGTGGCTCCTTTAAGACTCGGAGGATATATAAGACGACGGTTTCAAAGCTGACAAAGTAACCTCACCAAGAAAGAACCCAGGTAGGCTGCAAACAGCCCGCAAACCTCCCAAGAAACAAGAAAGACGACAGCACACCAGCCCTACTTCTAGCAGCATGTCGGTGCCCAAGGTGATGCTGTGCGGCGCGGTGAGCCTGCTGGCCTTGCTGTGTCTGGCGGCTGTCGGTAGCGCTCTGCAGGAACAGGACATGGAGGACTTCATGCAGAGGACGCGCAGAGGTAAGGGAATGGAAATATCTTCTCTTGGGTTTCGATACCTTATATTCTATACTTTCTATGGTCGTGATTTGGATTGAGAGTAAGTGTTGGGCCCCCCTAGTTTTTCTTGGCGCTCTATATTAACAGGAGATGGGGGCATACATGCAGAGGACGCGCAGAGGTGAGGCGATGGAAATCTCTTCTGTTTCGATGTCTCATGTCCTCAACTTGCTATGGTCACGATTTGGATGGAGAGTAAGTAGTGCAAGTTCGGGCCCCTAGTTCTTAGCGCTCTACAGTAAAAGTGGGGACCTACAAACAGAGGGCACACAGAAGTGGGGCCATGGAAATTTCTTCTCTTCGGTTTCGATATCTCATGTTCTGGACTTGCTTTGGTCGTGATTTGGATGGAGAGTAAGTGGTGTAAGCCCCCCCCCCCCCCCCGGTTCTTAGCGCTCTGCATCGGCAGCACATAGGGACGACATGCAAAGGACGCGCAGAGGTAAAGGAATCGAAATCTCTCTCGCGGTCACATTCCCCGTCCGATCATCGTGCGATCATAACTGAGACATTATTGGCAGAGTTGTGAATGTGTCACGCAGAATTCAGCGGTCTGGTTTAAAAAAAAACACTCTTAGATCCCTTTGCTGTTCTGCTTTAAAATCAATTCGACAGCAAAATCGCACGATGACTTACGACGAATGATCAGACCAGTCTGTTTGTTTCACAGGCAGCTGGATATATTTTGGAACCAGAATCCATCCATCCAGTAGTTAAAAGATCGATAAAGTTGCCCGAGTGACTATTTTCTCATATGTCGTATTTTTGTTGCTCCTGTAAACCTGTAAACCACCTCGAGGTGTAGCAGACCAGGTTTGTACAGATAGTCCAAGCAGTCAAGTCGGTGGCGGTAGGTTTGAGCTAGTTACGGCGACCCCCTTACTTAGCCCACACTTATCGAGAACACGCAGGGATGGTGCATCCTTAAGTTTGCCTTTTCTGTAAGATATGATATTCCCTCTAGCTATAGGTTAGTAGTTTTAACATTTTTCTGGGCGGGCTGGTGTTAACCTTACCTATGAAATAGTTTTAAAAGTTCGACACGTTGCACATTTTCCCCTTGGCGTAGCTATGCCGTAACACTCCGTATTTATGGAGCGGGAAGATAGGCATTTTTTTCCTGAAGCATTGCTGTGCAGCCGTCTACTTGTAGTTATCCTTGCCGCGAGAACGCGAATGTGTGTAAGATAGAAAAAGTCTGCAGAATCCTACAAATCCTTGACTAGAAACTTCAAGTTCGTCATAAATTTGTATAGGTTACCCTGGTGCACTGTTGGAACTTTACATCAGCTATCTACACTACGTTGAAGAGCTATACTTTCACTTGTCAGAGAAGACAGACAGTATGCACAGCGTTTTACGTTCAATGTACCAGGGAAATTCTCCGGGTTCTTTAACGTCCCGTCCTAATACCCCCCTCACATTAGGCGCGATTCGATCGGACGACGAGTCTGCGAGCTCTAAATTACGAGGAGGCATGACCCTGACGGGAAGGGGGAACTCTGCCATTTCTTCGTCGGCATCAGGGTCATGCCTCCTCGTAAATTAGAGCTCGCAGACTCGTCGTCCGATCGAATCGCGCCTAATGTGAGGGGGTATTAGGACTGAACCCCTTTCCTGTAGCGCGAATGCCGGATGAGCGACCCAGGCAGGGTTCGAAGGATTCCTGGTTTAGAGGCTGCCGACACTTGGCGGATACCCTACTACATTTAATAATATAGATGTGGATAAGCGAAGTTAAAAATCGAGCGGATTAAGGTAGAAATCGTTTTTTTAGCTTTTATCATACTATAAGTCAGGAAAATTAATGTGACACCAACGATGTAACGTAGTGAATCTAGTGATGGTCTCGGGTAGTTCTGGAGAGTGTTGGTACCGTTGACATAGACTTGCATTGAGCAGTACTATGGTAAAGGCAGTACATGTAGCCTTTTTGAGGCCGTAGTGACCACTGTGTCCAGGGCACTGTTTCATGTCCCACCACCCTTTACCTCGGTCCCCAACAGAAGTCAGGTACCCATTTTTACACCTGCGTGGGACGAGGAAAGTTTTATAAAGTGCCATTTCCAAGGACACAAGATCAGTAACATTACATCATTTAAAGAGTGGACCTCTAGCTTCTGCACCAAACATCCTGCCATTACTCCACACAACTCCATTGAGCAGTACAATGGGCAGTGTCGTGGGAGGCTCAACGGAAGACCGTCTGTTAAGATAACCCGAAAGCCTTTATTATGCTTTACGTCAGGCTTATTGATGTGACATAACGATGCAACGTAGGTAACGTCCCTAGTGTTTGTATCATGGACAAAGGCTTGCATTGAGCAGTACTGTCTGTATCTGTATCTAAATTTATTAAGCCGGTATAATCGCCCTTTGGCGTAACACACTATGGACAGTGCTTCGGATGGTGCAAAGGAAAACTGCCTGTTAAGATAGCCCGAAAGTTTTTATCATACTATACGTCAGTCAAGTTGATGTGACATCAACGATACAACGTAGGTAACGTCCTGAGTAGTTATAGAGTCTTGGTACCATGACAAAGGCTTGCATTGAGCAATACTATGGCAGTGCCCCGGACGGCCCAACGGAAAACTGTTCATTAAGATAACCCGACCGTCGCCCATCACGCACGGATCGATCACGGTTCTGTAACCATTGTTCGCTGCAGCTCCAACAGCTGCTGGGACAAAAGAGTCAGCCGCAAAACTCCCGCAACACTGACCTGGTGATTAACGCCATTCATGGGCTGATCTGCTCTAGAAACACCTGGGCTTTGTCCGGGAAAATCTATCACTATGTCCTATAACCCAATCATAATGGGTTTGAAGTGGAGAGGCAGCTCATTCTAGTTTCGAGATACATAATTCAGTTCCTTAGCTGAAGATAAATCAATTTTGGAAGTACCACCACCTTTGGAAAATCCACCAAAACTCATTTCATTTCAATTAACACCAATCATGGAAAGGTCCAGCTCTAAAAACTCTATCACTCAATATCCTATAACCCGATCATCACAGTTTTGACGTAGAAAAATATCTCATTCTAGTTCTTTTTTTTTTTCTATTCGCTTTTGGACAGACGAGGACGATGTGACACTGCACTCAAGTTTTATAACTTATATCAACAATGCCACATACACGGTACAGACAGAAGGAAAGTCGTGTAAAGTGCCTTTCCCAAGGGCACAACGTCGGGGGGCACGGTGGGAATCGAACTCAGGACCCATAGATTCCGAGCCGAACGCTCTACCAGTTACGCCACGCCCGACGCCACAAAAGTTCTAGTTCTTGAATACTTGATTCAGATCATAAGCTAGCTTAGATAAGATACATTAATTTTGTAAGTTCACACTTTTAGAAAAAAAATCCCACTTTGTTTCAAGACATAGGTACGCCTGCCCGGAGGTTACATCATTTCCAACACATCATCCAATGTAAAACCACACCAGGCTGTAACCTAAGGCTTGAAGCCGTAACCATCTCCTTTACTAATGCCTCCAGTCCTCGGGTTTATTTTACACGTCATCCAATTCCAGCTGCTTGTATCCGCCCCATCATTCTGTGTGCCGATGATATCATGTGATGTAGTCCTGGCAATGCATGACGTATGTACCATGAACAATGCCACATCCCCCTGAGCCATGTTCATTAACACCAGCCGTGGGACGGATCAACATCTCAGCTGTTCTTCCACAAGACTCGGCAATGTCCGTATCTATGGTTTTGCACACCGGATGGAGGGACTTAGTTTCATCTGTTTTACATCAAACGTCTTAAATGTCCTCTTCTCGTGAACATTCGTCTTCCAAGGCGGTAAAAACATTCTTAAGATCCATGTGGTGCCCTTGAGAAAAGGCTCTCATTTCCGTCGGAGTACAAAAGACTTACTCACTTAGTCCTTCTCGAACTAGACTTTGTTTCCCCTGTTTTGAATGTCCTCTTCTCGAGAATAATTCGTCTTTAAAGACGATAAAAAAACATCAGACGTCTTAAGATCCATGAAGTGTCCTTGAAAGAAGCTCTCATTTTCGGAGGAATGTCAAAGACTTACTCACTTAGTCCCGTTCTCACCAAACTTGTAATTGTCTTTCACATCAATCCGTCCCCACAAGATTTCCTTCGCCACCCTCAGGTTTCTGTCAGATCTAATGAGCCCATGCCCTTCTACCCTATGTCACTTTACTGCCTGCGATATGGTCCGACCATTTTCCATCGTTTCCTGACAGAAAAGAAGGCATATAAGAAAAATGTCACAATTTTCCCCATCAAACCCTGCTTGGAGAGTAAAGCAAATCACCCCTGGTACTTCCAATTCCATATTCCACAACTCAGTAACAAGCTCCATGCTCACTTAGTCCGGCTCGAACCAGAGTTGAAAGCGTCCTCTGCGTCACTGCGGGACTGGAGTTCCTCCCCCACCTCAGGCTGCTGTCAGATCTAATGCGCCAATGCCCTGCTGGTGATGTCTTGCCAGCTTAATTTCCTGAGCTGACGGCTTCATTAGATCAGGAAACTTGCCCTCTTGAACTGTTGCTGCAACTACCTTCCATTTTGTGCACTTTGCTGCGGTATGTCACATTTATGTGAGAAATACGCCAAACCCATAAAGATACTGGACCCACATACAGAAGACGGTACATAAAGTACAGCAGATCACAAGAGACTCGATGCTACAGATAGATTTGTATATATCTTTGGATGCCACAACTCCCATAATGCAAAGATAGGCAAATATATCAAAGTCTGCTTTGCTATTAGAAAGAGTAATGAAACTCATGTATAGCCCAACTCGATTGTAACACTATATCAAAGACTTGTGTTAGCCCTTCTTGTTATGTTAATTAGGATATTAAGTCTTATTCTATACACCTATTTTGTACTTTGTGTAACAGTCGTTGCCATACATTGTACCATGTACAAATGTCGAGCAATAAAGTTCTTCATAAAGTATGTAAATCCCGTCTGTAAGGGCTCAGCAGGGTTTTCAGGCGTCGATGAATCTAACCGTTGACCTCCCCCAGCTTCCGTTCCCATTTGCAGGTTCCCATAAAATAGTCGGGATGCTAAAACATCAGGGGATCTGACGTAGTGGGCTGATAGTTTCATTCTTCTTGCCCTTATTACCTACATGAAAAAAAAATGGAGGTGTTGTTTTTGGTCGGTCGGTCGGTCGGTCTCTTTGTGTGAGACGACAAGTCGCGAACATGACAGTCATGTGAGCGGTCAATGGCAGTCGTAGAACAATTACCAAAGCCTTAAAATCTACTACATCATTTCAAAGTGCTCAGTGATATACAAGCATTGAACAATTCCCCCAAAATTGTGTAGTGGTCGAAGAACAACGGCCGTATTCTGACCACAAATGTTCTTCAGAGCTCGCAAACCTGTCGGGCTTACATTGCCAGGCACCACAGTTAGCTTGATAGATCTATACGACTGACAAACCTGATTCTCTCTTTAAATAGTTATCGGTCCAGTTCTGTATAATTTATCAACGGAGTGGTTAACCCGGAAACACGTCAATATATCAAGGCATTAAGCACCACTGGGAAGTCGGAAGGGGTCGATCTACAGCAGGGAAATAACAACGTAATCTGAAGACTTGTACCGGTGCAATAGCCGAGTGAGTTAAGTGGTCTCTTTGCATTTGGTAGGTCGTGAGTTCGATCCCCAGCCGAGTCATACCATAGACTTCAGAAATGGTACATGCTGGTTTCTTTGCTTCGCACTCAGCCTATATGGGAACCAATATTGGAGTTGAACACACACCCCACTACCAGTGGGCTAGCCCCCTGCTGTAGTAATCGCGCAAAGCTGTGTGGCCAAGGGCTACAGAAATGGAGATAGACGCCGTCCGATGCACCGTTTTGTGCGGGAAAATAAGTCAACTGAAGACTTCCTCCATCGCTGTACTGGTCGGAAACTGTCCTGGGGCTGATTACGTACTTTTTATGTTTGATTTTAACGTTCTGAGTTGGTAGAATTATTCATTCTGAAGCATAATTCTTAACACAATGGGAAAATACATCCCAAAACACAGAGACTATTGGTGAAAAGTGAAATATGTGGAGTAAACATGTTGTAAATAATGATATAGTACCAATGATGGGTAGCCAAAAATATCCCTAGAAACCATCGAGAACTAGTAGACACAATTTATTGGAATGACACGATTTAACTGGTTCTTTATTTTGTCTTTTTTTCCAGCTTATTTCTCCAAGAAAGATGACAGCAACTCCGTCGACATCTCAGGTAAGTACGCCTTTCGCTTTCAAACGTTCTCTGTTCATACCGGCCAAATATGTCTTTTGACTGTTATGTTTGTATATCGCCCAGGACCGAAAACTGCTCTGTAGCAGAAAAGAAACCATTTGAAGTCTTTCTGAACACTTGAAAGAGTCTGAATGTCGTACTGAGTCCATGTCAATAAGGAGTAAGTCATCCCAACAGTCCATGGCTCGTATGTTTGAAGCTTTTCTACAGAGCTTTGACAAATATTTTCTTAGAAAACGTCAAACTCGCGACATGGAGTCAGCACGTAATGGTCGAGCTTCTGACAGACCCTCAGATCTTTGCACACAGCCCGCATTCCCAAAGGGATTACAGTCACAGTCACAGCGCGCAGTCGACATGCCTTTCAGAGCAATTACTGAATTAATGCCCCTTCTATATCTATGTACACAGTGTGGGTGGGTTGTATTCATGATGTCAGTGGTGGTTACATTCACCTGAAGATGAAAAACTGTAACTAACTTCAAAGCTTATAAAGGCCCAGATTCCGACTGTAATTTCCAACACAAAGGACATGAAAGGTCTTAGTATATTTGTAACCGTAAAGGGCTAATCTTTTTTCAAACAAGAAATGACTTAACATTTTCCAATGAAACAGGATACCCTTCATGCCAACTTCAAAGCTTGCCGACCAAATACTCTGCTTCCGGTCGTACATTTTCTATCGCCATCGCATTTGTCAGGACATGCTTTCTAAATCCACGTATTCTTTAGAACCGATCCCGTGTTGAAAACAAATTACTCGCGTTCCGGATGTTTGAAATCTACATGAAGAAGTTTGAACCCACTCACTGTGGCCAAGCAGATATTACAGAACCCCTAACAGGCCCTCCTTCCCACTTACAGCCCACGTTGAGCTACCACTGAGATTACAGAACCCCCTACAGACCCTTCTTCCCACTTACAGCCCACGTTGAGCTTTCACTGAGATTACAGAACCCCTTACAGACCCTCCTTCCCACTTACAACCCACGTTGAGCTTCCACTGAGATTACAGAACCCCATACAGACCCTCCAGCTCACTTATTACTGCCCACGCTAAAATTGAAGGAGTTTGAATTAATTATTGAATATAGTATTGAAGTAGTTTATCGATGTGCCAAAAGGTTGATGTTGCCTGTCTATAAAAGACGTGTCTTGTAACTGTACATTGCACAAGCAAATAAACTACTGCTGCAATACTGAGTGTAGTTGCTAGGCGGGGCAAAATCGACCTTGACTTTTGCTTTCCCAAGACCTAACCACATACCAAAATAGAATCAAAAGCAATAGTTCTGCTGGCCTAAAATATCTGCAAACAAAAACAGCCACATACACAAATACATGCATAGACAAACGCAAACATTTGCTGCATTTTTTATGAAGGCAATGAAGGCATTTTCTATGAACACAACTGAAAACTTAACTGAACTTAAGAAGACGGTAGTCATTATTCACCCCCCCCCCCCCAAGTTTGAATCAAATCCGTCAAATCCATTCTCCTCGTGCGCTTTGCTTTTAATAGCAATATAAACACAGTTACGACTGCGGGTGTTTTCCGTGATAGGGGGACGTCCTGATAGCTTTGTGTGGATCCTATTAAAGTATTATTCTCATTATTATCTAGACAAGCACATAATGCCTTAAAGAACATGAAGACTATCTTACTCAGCCAACAAAAGTTTTCAAATGCCAAGACGTACGCGTGTTTCTACTATGCGCCCTTCTTATCGAACAAAACGCACAGTATCGTCATATAATGTTTTGTTTCGGAAAGAGAAACTTAAGGCATGGCCTACATTTACCTTAAACTGACAACACTATCATTATAACTTATTCCCTAACCCTACTCCTAATCCATCGCTGGTAGCGTGTTTGTGCCGGCCGCCCGTATCGCAGCTGAACTTGTTTTGTTCAGACCCTTTCGTGTTTTGTCTCGGAAGAAGAAACTTAAGACATCGCCTACATTTAGCTTAAACTAACAACGCCATCATTATAACTTATTCCCTAACCCTACTCCCAATCTCTCACAGCTCGCGTGTTTGTCCCGGCCGCCCGTATCGCAGCTAAAGCTGTTTTGTTCAGACCTTTTCGTGTTTTGTCTCGGAAGAAGAAACTTAAGCCATGGCCTACATTTAGCTTTAACTAACAACGCTAGCATTATAACTTATTCCCTAACCCTACTCCCAATCTCTCACAGCTCGTGTGTTTGTCCGAGTTTCCCGTATCGCCGCTGAGCCTGTTTTGTTCAGCCCTTTCGTAGCAGATTCTGCACATCCGCAGCCTTACCGCAGCTCTATTGTAAACCTCTCCCTCACCAAGCGGCGAACGTGTCGATAAGAGCTCAGGTCAGGGAGAGCAATTTCCGCCTCCCTTCCTCCGTTGTTATCCATGAAACCACCCTTCCTGCTCTATAGCGGCGACATAATAGCCCGGTAGGAGGGATGCCGCCTGTTGTGGGCAGGTAGTCAGCGTTTCAGCCTTTTGGTGATGCGGCAGTTTCTGGCCTTATCTCCGCTCCGCAGCTGACAACGGGGATACAGGAAGGAAGGCGGAGTGATCCCGGGTGATCCGGTCCACATTGAGTAAACAAGCGAGGCTGTCGTTAAAACTGAAGATGGACTACTTTTATGGGGTAGAGGATCTTGGTTATCACCTCCGCGGGGGGTCTGATGTCATGAGGGTGCTTTTATGATGATACAGATGGTTACGTCCACCTTCCTCCACCCACCTCCACTCATCTGTCTCCTCCACACTTGCCTCCTCAGCATCAGCCTCCTCCACACCCACCTCCACTCATCTGCCTCCTCTACACTTGCCTCCTCCACACTTGCCTCCTCAGCATTTGTCTCCGGGAGCTCCACACTTGCCTCCTCAAAATCTGTCTCCTCCACACTTGCCTCCTCAGCATCTGCCTCCTCCACACTTGCCTCCTCTACACTTGCCTCCTCCGACTTTCCGGGCTCTTGTGGCCCAAACTGTTGGCATATCGCTTAGGTCATTCCTACCCCCCCACTCCCCCCCCCCCCCCACTGGTACACTTTTGCTTCCTAAACACTTTCCCCTCCATACATCAGATCTGCCTTCTCCACATCTGCCTCCTCCACTTCTGCCTCCTCCGACCATCTGGGCTCTCTCATGGCACACCTGAAACTCTTGGCGCATCGCTTAGATCTACGTTTTCTACACCCTCTCTCACCGGTACACTTTTGCTTCCTAAACACTTTCCCCTTCCATTTATCATGTCATCTTTTCTTTACGTCCTTATACCCCCCTCACATTAGGCGCGATTCGATCGGACGACGAGTCTGCGAGCTCTAAATTACGAGGAGGCATGACCCTGACGGGAAGGGGGAACTCTGCCATTTCTTCGTCGGCATCAGGGTCATGCCTCCTCGTAATTTAGAGCTCGCAGACTCGTCGTCCGATCGAATCGCGCCTAATGTGAGGGGGGTATAACGAGGGTATATTTCTGGTCACACAACAGAACATGTTGAATCATCTTTTGGTCTTCCCCACCCACCCACCACTAGTACACCCTAGCCTCCCAAACGTTTTCTTCCCCTCATCCTCTTTTCTTCCTTCTTTTTCCTCACCAGTGTGGTCCTCTGTTCATACAACTGTAAGAGTTGGGGTGTCGTTTCGTTCTAAGTTCTCTTCGCCGCCTACACATCAATCTCTTTTTCCCATCCTGTCATTTCTGCCTTTGTGTTTACTACTGTGCATTTGTCTTCCGGAAGTGCTCTCGACAACGGGTCGTTTCTAGAGTCCCCATTTATTGGTCTTCAATTGCAGACGTTTGAAGGAAGCGGGGGGCCACATTGAATAGATTTGCGGCCGCTGCTCGGCAAAGTTGATGATACATACATAAAGTAGATTTCATATTTCTTTTCTTCTCACGCCTTTCCCTTCTTTTTTAATGTTTTGTGTTCTGATGAATTATCAACGTCTAGGCGTTTATCAAAGTTCCTAGATAACTGAAACACGTCTAGGAGTTTCTGCTTGGAGCCAATCTTACCTCAGCGCATTAGTTCCTCCATGCTCGGAGTGCTTTGTGTTCAGATAAATTTTCAACGTTATTTTTTTTAAGTTCTAAGATGACTGGAACATGCCTAGGAGTTTCTGCAAGATCGGATCCAACGTTACCCTGGCACCTTAGTTCCTTACGTGCTCGGAGCCACGCTGGCCTGAAAAATGACAGTCACGGTCTCTTAAGTCTGTATATCCTGTCTTAAGCCACAGTTGATACACCTCATCCCGGTAATGGCGACTTAATGAAGTAAGATGGACAGCAGGTGTCACGGGGAATCCGATGGCTTAACGAAGTACGATGGACAACGGGTGTCACGGGGAATCCACTGACAGATGCCGCCTGTACTGATAAACCTGTCCGGCATCAGTACCAACCGTAAACCATTGATCCTCCTGCCGCCATGGTGTCTTTCATATATATATGTTGTGGATTTATTCATCGCCAGTGTTTATGGTAAACGTGTCTTTGAGTCGGAAATACGTTCTTTTTTTGAAGTTCGGAGCAATAGCCCGTAAAGGTACTGTCCAACACAGCCAACCACATCGACTCAGTCACAAGTAACATTAATACAGCCTCGTCCATTCTTGAAATAATTGAACTGTAATTTCCAGCACAAAAATTGGACTCACCCAAATTTTCGACTGCACAGCTGCATCAGTCTTTGTCAAGGAATGAACAATCCACTGCTGTCGTGACGTCACGTTATGCAGATAGAACACTGACTCAGTGAGCAGTGGATCATAGGATTCTTGACAAAGACTGATGCCGTGCAGTGGAAAATTTGGATGAGTTCAATTTTTGTGTTCAACTTGGAAATTACAGTTCAACTATTTCAAGAATGACTTCTACCAACACAGATGAACTTCTAAGTTAAGCCTCGTCCATTTTCACATAATACCACCCTGTCCTGAGCAACCACCTGTCCTTAGAAACCATTTTCATCAGATCATTGAGTGGTTGCCTTGGCAATCAAACCTAGCTTTCGACCACTTCGATCCAGTCATTACATGACATTGAAAAAAGTTCCGTTCAATTCTAAATACCTGGTAATAAAGATCCCCTTTTCTGGAACAAATACAACCAGTCACCATTTTTCTCAGTCCATTGAGTGTCTGTTGAGATCGAGTTTGACTCCTTTTCAAACAAAAAAAAATCCTTTTCATCTGTACTTAAGTCCTCATCAGGCTGAAATGACCAACTACACGTGACCTTACATGTAATTAGTATATTCGACCTGAAATACTAATCAACATTCGGGAGGAACGTTAAGCTTTCGATGCCGTGTATGGGGAGACTCGGGAAGCAATAATAATCTGCATGTTAAAGAACCCAACACACTTATCGATAAAAGTAGGACTCTCCCGGTGTGTTTGGCTGAAAGCACGAACCTTGGAGGAGCCACAATGCACTATCAGCAGCGGAACAACCATGACGTGTTTCCGCATTTCAAGACCTCAAGAGCCAAACTGGCAGGCTTCATCCCATTGACAGTATAAAAGCGTCCTCTTGCAGGACGTATATAATCTGCATCGCACACACAGAGACACGCAGTCAGACAAACCAAAAACAGCACTTCAGCAGATACCTTGTTTCAGTTCATGAACACCATCGAGACTAAAAAAATCATCTGAAGGGCGGCCCAAGCTGGAGCCCAAAACCTTCTACCAGGCAGCAACTATCTACTCTATTCAACAAGACAGTCATTATATTTTCTGGTTACCTAAACAAAAAAGTGACGTTCATATACAGAGCTGTGCAGCTAAAACAGTCCCCCTTGGGGAACAATCATTACTTTTCTGTTGCAGACTGACAATTTCCAATTGATAATTGTTAGTTTACCTGGACCGCGCGGCTTTTGGTGTGTGAGGTGCATGCTTGGGTAACTAGTCCTAAACTGATAACTGTTGTTTGTTTGTTTGTTTGTTTGTTGTTTAGACTGCCTGTCCGGTGCGAGCTGGGGTACCGGAGCTGTAGCGAGTCCTGCACTGATAACTGTTGTTTGTTTGTTTGTTGTTTAGACTGCCTGTCCGTGTGTGAGATCGGGTACCGGAGCTGTAGCGAGTCCTGCGCCAACAATCCGGGATGTCCACTGCTCGGCTGTCTCTTCAAGAAACACTACTGCAACAAGACCTGCTATTCCAGGGTGAGCCGCAGGGGGGCGCCACAGGACGACGTGCTGATGCATTTCGACTGACAAGACGTCGCAGGAACTTCTTAAAGATAACTACTCAGATACTTCAAGGAACATGTTACCAAAGCCTTGTATGTGTAGGCGGGAAAATGTTTTAAACCTTCTTTTGTTGTTGGTGTAAGGCAGGGTTGTCCCCAGGACGGGAATTTGCTGGGATAGAGGAAAATTCTATCCCATCTGTCCAGAAAATGTGAACTTTATGACATGAAACTGACGAAAATATTTTGGCAAACTTGAAATGACAGATTTCACAAAGAAAATTATTTTTAAAAAATTGGCTCCGAAACAATGAGTGGGACAAAAACAAATTTAAAGCTGGGGATGGCCCTGTGCCGTGATGACTGTACTTGTGGACAAGAAATGATAAAATTTACCTCAATAAAGAAACAGACGCAAGAAACAGGACAGAAGTAAACACATTAGGTTTGTGGGACTGACCATTCAGCGTAGGGGTGTTTGGGGCATTCCATTCAGGTTAGGGGTGAACCGTCCAGTCTACTCTACACCAAGCTTGTTATGGCAAAACTCACTGCTACAGACTCAGCCGGCCAGTATATAAGATCTGCTGGCTATGCACAACAAGCTTAACATATGGTGAAGTTTTTAAGCCAGAATAACTCAGTACAATTACCCTTTGTGAGCCCTCCAGCATTCTCTATTTAATAGTATGTTAACAGAAATGTTTACTTGGAAAACAAAATAAAGATGGACTCTTGAATTGGCAATCATGGTATTGTACGTTTTTTCATCGAATTATCATATACAATCTTGGACTTAAAGGCCTTTATTCAAAACCAACCGTACCAAACAACTACAATATGTATCTAACAGTTGAGTGTTATTGTCATTCAACTGTTGAGAAACAAACTGCAAGTTGAATGACAGTTACAAACTTCAACATGGATTGTACCAACACAGAGGAGCTTTCATGCTAACTTATGATGGCTATATATAATAATACATCTGTAAGATGATTTTTAAAACTTGTCAACAATTGGACCCCTGTCGGTGAATGGACCCATTTTTAAAGCTTGCTATCATCATCATTGAAAAATAGAATAATAGTGCTAGTACCCTTAAATTACATATTGTCATGGGCTTGCTTAAATTTTCTAAATCTGAGCAGTGATAATAGTATACTAAAATCTGACACGCCTGTGTTAACTATTGATTAAAGTTAACATATCCCTGAGATATTGCTTGACACAAAAACTTTGGTGAGGCCGCATGCTGGACATCCTATAACATGACCAATAAGATAATCTTTACTCAGTTTACTTGCAAAGGACATATTCACTTAGATAACAATGAAATGTGTAATATTGTGTCCATTTGTTTTATCAACTGTAAGCTTTATAACATTTACTTTGGTTGTATGTAAGATATTTAAAAAACCATGATATTAATCCAAATCTTATATCATATTACAATTTTTACCTGCATTTATAGTAGCAAGGTCCTCCGGTATTTTAGCTACGTTACAGTCCTGGGTACATTTATTGTATATGCTCTTGTAGTATTTACTTTCAATGATCACTTTATTATCTTATTATCCGTTAATTTCTTAAATAGACAATATTACATTACATACTCTTCAGACATTATATAAATATAACCACTACATTTATCATTCATATCATATATCATATTTTGTTCATATATGTGTATGGTATTACATTTTCTTCATCTATGATTATATTATCTAAAACATTGATCATATTGATCTATTCTTGTACCCAACAGTATTCTGAAATGTAATACATACATTTGTACGGTACTTCATTTTTTGTGGAATCACATAATTACTACATTTATCGTTCACATTTTAGATTATGATTCGTTCATATATCTAATTGTTCTCATAATAATCATAACATATTATTTTTATTCAATATATTGTTATATCAACTATATCATTCATATTTATATCATATTTTATGTTCTATCCCTTAGTTTTCCCATATGTACCTTTTCTTCATCCATTAACGTTTTCTTCACCTGTTGTGTAAGATAATTATCATTTTATATATTTATCATTCATAGTTATGCCCAGATTTGCTCCCTTAGTTGATATGATCGTTATCGTCCTCCAAGACTTCGTAAGTAGTCGGCCGCTTGTGGCACTGCACAACACTACGAAATAAAAATAAACAAATCAACATTTAAATTAAAACAAATAAATCTTTCTAGGCCACTACTAAAATTTGCACTCTTACTATGTAATACTACTAAGTTTGTAGTTAGCTGCTTAAACCTTAGATATAAGCAATTATCGAAACTTATTGCAACGCAACTGCCTCATGATCAGCAGGCTGAAGTTTTAAAATATCTGAAAAACGTGGCACAAGGTTGGCATGGCGGGTAGGGTCACGGGTTTGAATCTCCCATAGGCACTTTCTTCACTTCACTCAGGTGAAAATGAGTAGTACCCAGATTCGGTTATGTACGTCCTGCCGATGTAGATAGGACGTTAAATGGGGTGTTTGAGAAGAGCCACACCTCAAGCACGCTGAAGGCCCCACCACGCTCAAACAGAGTAAGGGTCCTTCCTGGTGTGACTGGATCAAATAAATCTGTCCAGATTATGCAGCTTGTACTGTTCAGTACAAACCTGGTGTGTTACACCATGAGGCGGTTTACCGGGTATGCAGCTTGTACTGTTCAGTACAAACCTGGTGTGTTACACCATGAGGCGGTTTACCGGGTATGCAGCTTGTACTGTTCAGTACAAACCTGGTGTGTTACACCATGAGGTGGTTTACCGGGTATGCAGCTTGTACTGTTCAATACAAACCTGGTGTGTTACACCATGAGGCGGTTTACCGGGTATGCAGCTTGTACTGTTCAGTACAAACCTGGTGTGTTACACCATGAGGCGGTTTACCGGGTATGCAGCTTGTACTGTTCAGTACAAACCTGGTGTGTTACGCCATGAGGCGGTTTACCGGGTATGCAGCTTGTACTGTTCAGTACAAACCTGGTGTGTTACGCCATGAGGCGGTTTACCGGGTATGCAGCTTGTACTGTTCAGTACAAATAAACCTGGTGTGTTACGCCATGAGGCGGTTTACCGGGTATGCAGCTTGTACTGTTCAGTGCAAACCTGGTGTTACGCCATGAAGCGGTTTCTGCAAAACAAACAAACAAACAAAAAAGCAAGTCTTACCCGATGAGCGCAGACTGGATGATGAGTGTCCCAGCAAAGCACAGGAACACCAGCCCAGGCATGAAGAACACAGTTGCTCCGAACACGCTGTTCCAGACGGGGATAAACAGCACGCCAGCCAGACTCTCAATACAGGCGATCAGGGCAAACAGGCTACCTGCAGGTTTGTGAAATGTTTTATGGAAATTTGAGATGGCAAACTTCATGTACTGCTTTGGGATATATGAAAATCAGCAGCACACTAAATCACACACACACACATACATGTATGCAAACACACACATGCACACACACACTGGCACACACACACTCACACACACTCACACACACACACACACACACACAATTTTTGCACACACACACACAGACATACCCACACATATGCAAACACACACACACACACAAATGCAAACACACACACATGCACACAGACACATACACACACACACACATTAAGAGACACATACACACACACACACACACACACACACACACACACACACACACACACACACACAGCCACACACACACAAAGCTAACTAAAAGCTCTCAGCATGTCCTCACCTTGTTGTGTTTGCGGCACCATTTTGGACATGACGGCCTTCATGGTGGGGACCGGTATGGTCTGTAGACATCCAGCCAACGAGGCTGCCATGAAAGGAAAAGACATACTGTTAGGAGTAAGTCAGGATGCAGGTTTCAGTTACATGACTGTGCCATGATCTCGAGTATGAAGTTAGCCAGTAAATATTTTATCATTTTTTTCACTTAACTTTAATTATACTGCCAGTCAGTCTATACAGACTATGAGTTTTACTGCACAAAAATCAACCAATAAAAATTACAGTTTTTCAAATTTTTTTGCAATAATCGAAAGAGATTGGTGCTTCTCAGTTCTAACCTAGCAAAACATAAAACCATGGATCTAACAGCATACCTTTTTTTAAATTATATTAAATCTCATACATAGTTTTTATTGTACATGACTTGTATAAGGACTGCTGGGAGGTTATTACAACAAAAATCATGTATTACTAAAGACTTAAGGTTACAATCATCAGTATACCAACAAACCTAGGTAAAATGCGGCATTCCGGTTGGAAGTGTAGACAGCCAACGCCTGTACGACAAACCCTGCTGCACCGGACACAAAACCAACCTGGAGAAATAAATCAGCAATATGCGATTACTAGCCTGATTAAATCTCACTTATAGCAGCCTGCCCAACATCTGACCAGTTGCAGCGGACAACAGAGTTTGTGTTACGCAGACTACGCGATTAACAGTTCATGAATTTTGGCACTCCGTCAAGTTGATTTCATTCAAGGCTTACAAAATATTGTATCATAAAATTTAACTATGTGTCGGTTGGACTAGGAAACAGCATGCCACAAATTAAATGGCATCAGTTAAAATAAGAGAATTTTTTTAAAAAGTAAGTTGGAATGACTAGATTGAAAACATCATCATTCAAAACAGTACCACCGATTACTTACATGCATGAGTCCGTAAGAAGACAGGCATTTCCCGAGTAATTTGATCCCGACGACGCCGAGCACGAAACCGGCGCACATAGCGGCGTAGAAGTACCCGAGCAGATCCGGTGTCCAGCAGTACGGAGGCGCGACCACCGTCAGTGTAACAATCCCCGGCCACGTCGCATACACACCGTTGTTCAGGAAGAACACCAACAGGATAACCTGAATGGAAGTAGTTGTAATTAGTTGTGATTTTCTTTTGACATTTTATTCAGTTGTAATTCCCTTTAGTTGTCATTCCATTTAGTTGTCATTCCATTTAGTTGTCATTCCACTAATTTTTATTTAATTGTAATTCCATTTAGTTGTACCGGTAATTCATTTTAGTTGCTACATTGTATTTCATTTAAGATGGATGAGTTGAAATTGCCTTCAATAAATTTAATGTACAGTTACTAAATTTAAGGTACGGTTGTATATTTATTATGTAACTTGCATGCTTGCTTGCTTAAGGCGAGTCCTTCCGGCCTCGAGTTAACTTAATGTAACTTAGGCATTATAGTACAATGTGTATTTAATAAATAATTATGTTTATAAACAGGAGAAAAATAACTGCATTACATGTTACAAACAGATTTCCCAAACAAACAAACAAACAAACAAACAAACCCCAAGTTTCCACTGTCCCTTCTTGAAGGAGTTCCTGGCCAGGTGCACCATCCCCGAGACGTTGACTAAGGAGCAGATCTTCTGGCCGCTACGTTTGGGGCACGTCTCCTTGATACCAAACATGGCGTACAGCAGCGAGAACGCGGTCAGGCCGACAGCGAACCAGAACGGCTCCTGAAACCCGAGAGGGATGCCCAGGACGCCGAGCCACAGGTTACCTGCGAGGACACCCACTATAGCCGCAACACCTGTAAATACAACAACAATAAACACCTACTACAGCTGCAACACCTGTAAACACATCAGTAAACACTGGTAAAAACAACAATAAACACCTGTAAACACAACAACAATAAAAACTGGTAAACTAAACAATAAACATCAACTGAACAACAATTAACACCAGTAAACAAAAGAATAAACACCTGTAACAAAACAATAATAAGCACCCCTAAACAAAACAATAAACACCTGTAATGATAAATTCCACATATTAAGTCTAATAATCGCTGTCCCATGCATCAAATGCCAAAAGCAACAGCACTACGTTACCATTGCCTGCCATTAAGTGCTGTTGGTAGATTCCGCTTTCCGTGCAGTGCATGTGTAGAATATATAAAAAATCCTCGCACTGTTCCCACTATCTATATCAGGGAATTTGACTTAATTGACGATGAGACATTACATGGGTCTGCCTAGGCAGCTTCGAGCTAGCCTGGAATCCAGCCGTGTTGTGCTTTGGTCGCTCTGCTTCCTGTGCGAACACGTCTGGCATTCGTTACGATTGGAACGATTGGCCCTTACGTCACTAATGAGGAGACTCATGAATATTCATATTTCTTTCTCTTTGCTGATTGGATGACCCCTGAGAGAAGAACACCAATCGCGAGGCGCTATTTCTAGCGTGATCTGATGTTGTGATACTGAAAAGTTCGCGGGAAAGATAGAAGTAGTGTTCCGTTCGATTACAAACTGTAAACTTGGAGCTAACAGCCAATCAGAAATCTCGCAGATAAAATCTGCGAATATTTAAATGCCGATCGTTCGAATGCTAACGAATGCCAGGCGTATTGGCAGGAAGCGTACCTCAGGGGAGCGTCCAAAGCACAATACGGCTGGATTCCAGGCTAGCTTCGAGCTGGTAGCAGCAGATCCTACAAAATGGAGATGTACATACAAAGAATTGTGTCTTACCAATGGCACTCTCCAGAATGGCCATGCGGAATGTGCGGGGACTCCCGGGCTCCGTGATGTCGGTCAGGTATGCGAAACAGCCGCTGTACAGCGTGGTCGAGCTTCCCAGCATGCCATACAGGA
Source organism: Branchiostoma floridae x Branchiostoma belcheri (assembly GCA_019207045.1). NCBI lineage: Eukaryota > Metazoa > Chordata > Leptocardii > Amphioxiformes > Branchiostomatidae > Branchiostoma > Branchiostoma floridae x Branchiostoma belcheri. The sequence goes on along the minus strand of CM033037.1, from coordinate 430,929 downwards.
GGGCACCTGGGGGTGGGGGGTGGTAATAAAGAGCTTTAGGTTTGCTTGTCTATTCCAAAACTTGATTAGAAACATCACCCACTCACTCACTATCTGGTTTTACCATCTGTTGTTTCCTGTAAACATTCAGTTATTATCACTCTGTGACGGAGGGTAACCTCCGATGACAAAGTGTTTTTATCAGATGTGATGAGTGTTCGCATCTGTAGTTCTATGTTTACTTTGCCGTATTTGTATGTAGTTTGGCATGTCGTGTTGTGTGATGATTTTTTTTTGTGGACTGTCCATATCATCAGCATAATAACGTTATATATTGCTGTAACTAATGCGGATGAAACCATAAATATGTCATGGAGTATGTTACTTGGAGTATATAATGCGGTCATGGTTTTTTTCCATATACTAGTTGTTTTAAGTGGAGCTTAGTTTTACAATAGTGACCCCTTACATTTCTTTGTTGACTGTCAAATAGACAAAGTCGGTAATGACTAACCTGGTAGCAGGATCTCCAGTGGAAGGTTCAGGTACACCACCAGCGCAGAGGCAATGGATCTGAAGACACAGGAACAAGAAAGGTGTCCCTGATTCATTGATCAGGTCTCGAAATACTTTTTTCTGCATACCTGCACTGGTGCAGGGAACATTGTTGATTTTTCTTTTATACCTACTAATAGGTGATAACAGTCAGTGCAGCTAATTCAATCCACATACACCTACATCATTTATGTATAAAACTCAGTACATGGACCTAGTGCAGGTTAGGTGCAGGTAGACACCAGAAATACCTGCACAGCTCCAATTTTACCTGCACGAATAATCTGCATGATGCAGGTGGTATTTTAAGCCCTGATGTTGTTTGTACTGCGTATACCCGGTAATCTGCCTCATAGCACAATTATCATAACATACCAGGTTTGTACTGAAAAGTACAAGCTACCTATCCAGACAGAACTATTTGCTCCATTTGCACTGAAAAGGACCCCTTATCATTATACTGGATACTGTTTCAGTCCATGGATACTGTTTTGGCCAATGGATACCACCAATGGATACTCAGATATTCTTGGAGATTAATTAAGAAATAGAGGACTCACGTTGCAAGAGCGCCGACAACGGGTGTGACAATGGCGACCTTGCGGCCGACCTTGTCGGACACAGAACCCAAGATGGCGGCGATGACGAGTGATGGGAGGGAGGAGCACAGCTGGAGGTACGTCAGCCACTTTGACGCCTCCGCCTGGGTCTGCTGTCCTCCCTGATGGGGGAATTGAAAGGTCACAACAGCCTCGAGGAATGTAACTGACAGATCACTTGCAGGTACAAAAAACTTGCACACAGGAAAGATCCAATACTTCACACCCAATTCACACCATCTTCTCTTTTTTTGCTACTGCAGAGAGCTATATGTCTTTAGCTCCCTCCCTATCCCCCCAAACCCTCGGAGCTGTAACTAGTCCCTGTATCTATAATGTTATGCACCGTGCCGTTGCCCAGACTGTAGCAGATACTGTACCAACTGCCGATCATGAGAGCGTCTTGCTCGGGGTGGGGCGGGCTGTAGTTTTCCCCTCAACCCGTCTGTGTAGACAATGTTATGATTTATTCTATTCTCCCTGTACCCCCCTCCCCATACCATTACCGGATCGGAGCTGTTTTAGTCCCCACAGACAGCTCCTGAAGAGTTGTGCACTGTGCCGTTCCCCAGACTGTATACTATAGAAAATGTACTGCTGTTGCAGGGGGGTCCTCCTATACACCCCCCTCCCTGTACCCCCCTCCAGCACCCCCCCTGCCCGTACCCACCGGATCAGAGCTGTTGTAGTCCCCACAGACAGCTCCTGAAGAGTTGTGCACTGTGCCGTTCCCCAGGCTGTAGTATATATACTGCTGCTGCAGGGAACCCCCCCATACACCCCCCTCCCTGTACCCCCCTCCAGTACCCCCCTGCCCATACCTACCGGATCAGAGCTGTTGTTACCACAGACAGCTCCTGAAGAGTTGTGCACTGTGCCGTTCCCCAGGCTGTAGAAGAAGTACTGCTGTTGCAGGGGACCCCCCCATACACCCCCTTCCTGTACCCCCCTCCAACACCCCCCCTGCCCATACCCACCGGATCAGAGCTGTTGTAGTCCCCACAGACAGCTCCTGAAGAGTTGTGCACTGTGCCGTTCCCCAGACTGTATACTATAGAAAATGTACTGCTGTTGCAGGGGACCCCCCCATACACCCCCTTCCTGTACCCCCCTCCAACACCCCCCCTGCCCATACCCACCGGATCAGAGCTGTTGTCCCCGCACACAGCTCCTGAAGAGTTGTGCACCGTGCCGTTCCCCAGACTGTAGTAGATGTACTGCTGCCCCCCCCCATACACCCCCTCCCTGTACCACCCTGCCAGTACCCCCCCTGCCCAACCCACCGGATCAGAGCTGTTGTCCCCACAGACAGCTCCTGAAGAGTTGTGCACCGTGCCGTTCCCCAGACTGTAGTAGATGTACTGCTGCCCCCCCCCATACACCCCCTCCCTGTACCACCCTGCCAGTACCCCCCCTGCCCATACCCACCGGATCAGAGCTGTTGTCCCCACAGACAGCTCCTGAAGAGTTGTGCACCGTGCCGTTCCCCAGACTGTAGTAGATGTACTGCTGCCCCCCCCCATACACCCCCTCCCTGTACCACCCTGCCAGTACCCCCCCTGCCCATACCCACCGGATCAGAGCTGTTGTCCCCACAGACAGCCCCTGAAGAGTTGTGCACCGTGCTGTTCCCCAGACTGTAGCAGATGTACTGCTGTTGCAGGGGGGTCCCCCTATACACCCCCCTCCCTGTACCCCCTCCCAGCACCCCCCCTGCCAGTACCCCCTCCAGTACCCCCCTGCCCGTACCCACGGGATCGGAGCTGTTGTCCCCACAGGCAGCTCCTGTAGAGTTGTGCACCGTGCCGTTTCCCAGGCTATAGTAGATGTACTGCTGCAGACCCCCCCCCATACACCCCCCTCCCTGTACCCCCCTCCAGCACCCCCCCTGCCCATACCCACCGGATCAGAGCTGTTGTAGTCCCCACAGACAGCTCCTGAAGAGTTGTGCACCGTGCCGTTCCCCAGACTGTAGTAGATGTACTGCTGTTGCAGGGGGGTGGACATGAAGGTGGCGATACCCTGCACACACAACACAGGTGAGAAGGGAGGTATGAGCCAAGATAGTTACAAGAAAGAAGATGGCTAAATTTTCAAAATAGACACCATAAATGTCGTAACAAGATTCGAAGTGACAAAATGTGGCATCACAGCTAACAAAGTGCATCAATTCCTGTATTAAAGTGAACTAGTTCAGTAGTAAATTGATACTTAAGTGAGGTACACTGGTATCACTTGCCAAGCTGGCAACTACATTCATGACTTTTAATCCATATCAGTGGCACTTTTACCACTGTAAGTTTCACTTCAGAATCTGCAACTTAGTCATGGCTACCTCCCTAGTGTCACTTCTACAAGTATGATTATTAGGGTAAAACACAACACAACATGCTTGCCTATTTTGGTCCATCTGACCATCCCCAAAGAAAAAAAATTTTTTCCCTGAAATCAGGCAAAAATTAATGAGAGTGCTGATGTCATCCATAAAATTTACTTGCTGTGGCCTTAAGACGTTGCAGCAAATTTTCATCAAAACTAAAAAAAAATCGTGGCGGTGCCAGACTCACCACAAACAGCAGGATTGGTTCCACTGTCACGGGACAGTACGGTTTGACCTTCACCGGTCCAAGGTCATCTAAGAGCGGAACAGAGTTGCTGTCCTTGACTCTTCTGGACGCCATCTTAAATTCTAAGAAGACTTTCGTAGGGGTCGCCTATATTCTGCAATACAAGAAATTTACGAAAAGTCAAACTATTTCATGGACTGGTTGGATTCTGTAGTCATTTGGAGTGTTTTTACATGTTTATATTTGTTTGTTTATTTGTGTCACCAGGGGAAAAAACTTCAGTAGCATATTTACATCAAATGAAATCAAAGGTAACGATAGACAATAAATGCATATCCGTGAATAGTTTCATCAGGTTGGTACGTCACTGAATAAAGAGACACTTTTTACACAACCATTGCTTTATTCACACCAACGTTTTGGTGACCGTCTGTCACCTTCTTCAGGGCAATTCTGACTTTGTACTGGTTCACTTTGTACTGGCAACTGTTATGAATGTTTTACACCCATTAGTGTTTGGGACTGTGCTGTAAATATTTTGCATGAAGCTGTCTGTACATATGTAAATACTTTATGTTTTGTGACCACATCTGAACTGTGAGCAGCGACACCTGTCCTTCAGTACAATGTGAACCAGTCAGAATTGCCCTGAAGAAGGTGACAGACTTTCATTGCAACATTGGCGAGAATAAAGCAATGGTTGTGTTAAAGTTCAATACAATTGCTATACATTTTACATTACTGTCACATTTTCACACGGGAGATCTTGTTCCAAAACTACATGGTAAATAGATAACTTACTGTGTAAACAAATGGCCCCGAAAATGACTTAGAAGATCCCAACTCATCCATACGTGTAGATTCTTAGTCATGACTTTTCACATAAGCTAAACTCAGAAATCATGCAGTTCCTACAGATTTTGCAGCATCATAGATTGTACAGCTATTTCTAAACTTGTCTAATAGAAATTTTGCATGACTGCCATAATGTCCAATCAAAACAATGTTTTGTATCTTGTCTGACCTTTGCCTCTTCCCAAATGACCTTATAGAAAAAGCAGCCTTAAGGCAGATTTGAGCTTACGAAAAAACAAAGTTCAAACAAAAAATGCTTTTGCGCAACCGTGCAACACTAAATAAAGTCTGCCCAGAAAATCCGTGTTTTTCTGAGTAATACATTATCACAGATCTATTCCCTGGCAGGCAGTGACTGATTTAATTTTATTTATTCTTTCTTTTAAATTCGGAATGCTCACAAAACTCACAACTTGCGAAAACCATGAAACATCCAAGCAAAGTTTAACGAGACTCTTTTTATAGCTCTGCTGCTCTGCTTCTTCTGAGAAAAAATGATCTTCGTTACTACCTTACATCAAGGACGTTATATAACGTCCTTGCTTACGTCAACTGATATGACACACATACACTCGCCAAACCAGCAAAGTTTGATGTGATCTTTATTACTGCTGCCGGTGGTGTACAAAAAATAAACCTAAGTCTCTAGTAGTTAAACAAATTAAAGGAGACACAAGTTTACCTGCCCAGATGCGATGAAGTTGCCGGCTGTCGAAGATCAAACAGCACCCAAAAATCAAACAGCGCTAAGACTAAGTCATTGAGGAGAGCTGAAACACTACACTACAATGCTGCCTGTTACAGTCCCTGAGAAAATGATAATGTGATCTGATTTTGCTGCATCTGCAGATTAAACTTTGACCCCTGGCCTACATTGTACATTTGTTGTTGTTGTTACATTTCTGACGCCCCTCCTCATCTGAAAGACAGTTTAATCAATCAATTTAATCAGTTTAAGACGTTAGAATTCCAGTAATATTTTTCTCTGCATAAATGTGATGAAGGAAATGTACCTGACGCACACCTTTAATTTATTACCCTTCAAGAAGTCGACGGTCTTTCCAAGAAAAAGTTTGATGACATTCTTCTGTCACCGGCAGAAGACTTTGTTACCTGACACCAGTGAACATAATCCGTCGTTTGTTTGGGACCCTTGATGGCATGTTTGTATGTACTGCCCAGGAAACACCTAAAGATAGAGATGCTCTATAGGAGTTAATAATTAACTTCTATGGAGCATCCCTATCTTTAGGCAGGGCTCAAAATACCACCTGCATATGCACCTTAGTGCAGGTAAAATTGGAGCTGTGCAGGTTATTTCTGGTGTGTACCTGCACCTAACCTGCACTGGTCCATGTACTGGGTTTTATACATAATGTCCTATGACGTAGGTTCATGTAAATTGTTATTACATGGTAGCTGCACTGACCTATTAAGTATAAAAGATAAATTGGTTCCTGAACAATTTTAGTATGATCCATACTTCCTAAATTCAGAGTGGTGCAGGTAAAATTTGTCTGGTGCAGGTAATTCTAAATGTTACCTGCACCAGTGCAAGTATGCAGAAAAAATATTTCGAGCCCTGTTTGGTGTTTCCTGGCCTACATACAAGAATATGCCATAAAGTGTCCTAATACCCCCCTCACAATAGGCGCGATTCGATCGGACGATGAGTCTGGGAGCTCTAATTCACGAGGAGGCATGACCCTGATGTCGACAAAGAAATGGCAGAGTTCCCCCTTCCCGTCAAGGTCATGCCTCCTCGTAATTTAGAGCTCGCAGACTCGTCGTCCGATCGAATCGCGCCTAATGTGAGGGGGGTATAAGCAAACAACATAGCAATACTGTGTTCATTCATCAGACTATCATAATATCACATATGAATACCATAAGTATTATATTATATTATTGATAATAAATTAGTGAGTTACTATCGACTGCTACCCACCCCTGTGTCAGAGACCCCAGCAGCTGTATGATGAAATACTACAATGTACTAGTGGCACATTTTCATTTGATATATTCTTTAAAAGCATTTTATACAAATTTACATGTTCATATTAGCATACACTTTGCATAATTTACCATATCACTTAGTAATACATAAATACATAGTACATATCTTTAGCATGTCATTTGCATGTACACACATAACCTCCATATTATTAGCATATCATTAGCATACCTACAGCATCAAATATACATATCATGTTATGTCATTGATATTTCATAGGTATGTCATTTGCATACCTATATATCATTAGGATATCTTATGCTCATGATTAACCACCTGTTAGCCACCTGTCAAATAACAATTATCATGCTGATTACATACTACTCAGCCACATAACAATGTGCTTCCTTATTGAATCTTCAGTCTTGTTTTCTCCACAAATGAAATATTCACTTTACTGTAATATGCAAAATATTTATCAATGTTTAAATCATATATTATTTCTAATCAACATTACATTTCACTCCACCTATAAGATTTACCATCCAAACTCCTTGTTAAAAACATTTTCAGACAAAGAAATTGGATCTATTGAAGTACAAAAATCTGGTGCAGAACAACTGAACTGTGTTTTTAGTTACAATGTGCAAAAGGCATGTTTAAAAGGTGGCTAACATATTGACTTTAAAAATTAACATAATTCTTTGAAATATTTGACTTGTAAATAAAAGCATTTTGAATGATCCTTAGTTTAGCTGTGACTTTGTTTTGTTTAATTTTCTGTAATAGTATTAATTTTCAATCTACTACATTTATCATTCCTTTTTCATATTAAGTTTCATTCTTTTGTCCATGAGTTTTCTCATAATAAGTACTATTGCTTTACATTATCTTTTCTTCATTATTAAATTACATATCATGGTCCTGGTTTGTAGTGTAAGTTATGGACACCTAGCATATTTTTTTGGAACTGAAGGGGCCGAATTGCTCCTTAGTTGATATGATCGTTATCATCCTCCATGACTTCGTAAGTAGTCGGCCGCTTGTGGCACTGCACAACACTACGAAATAAAAATGAACAAACAAATAAACAAACAAAGAATGAAAAAATAAGTTACATTGGTTTGTAAATATAAGAATATCATTACTATCAATGTTAAAAAAGTCAGAGACGGAGACGGGGGAAGGAAGGGGGGCACCTTCATGCCATCATGAATTTGACCTTGAGCAACCTTGGATAATTCTTAGGCCACGACAGGTTGACTTCCAGGTTCTCAAAGATGATGGATGCTGAACAGGAAAAAAGTTAAAGTCCTCCCCGTACCAAATGGTGCATCGGGTGGTGCCCATCTCTGTTTCTGTAGCCCTGGGCAACCCAACTTCTGTGCAATCATTACAGCAGGCGGCTAGTCCACTGGTAGTTTGTGTGTTCATTCATTGTTTAACTACTATTAGTCTTTCCCAAATGTTGAGTTCTAAGCAGAGAAAGCAGCATGTACTATGTTTTAAGTCTTCAGCATTTGACTCGGCGAGATCGAACTCACGGCCTACCAAATGCAAGAACACTTTTACCTATTTTGCCATTTCATCAGTAAGCTAAACAGGAAGACCAACCTAAAACTGAGTCTTAGATGTCTATAAGTTTAAGAAGTTAAAGACCAGCATCAACAACCAGTTCAGGGACCTACGTCAACGCCCTTAAGGACAGCTGCTAAAGCTGAGGATTGGAGTCAGACTGCATAGATAAAAAAGTACACAGTTTCAGGGACTGAATAAAGTCGTGATGTATGGTTTCTTTTTATAACTTTTCTTCTTGATCTCTTAAAGTTTCGATTGAAATATCCAGGAACCTGAAGGGAACAAACTGGTGTGGCGTAAAAATAAAAAAAAAGTTGCCATCTCGACAAATGCTGGTGTGCTAGCGGGCATGCAATACAAACAAACAAACAAACAAAGGCAAGTCTTACCCAATGAGAACAGTCTGGACGAGAAGTAGCCCAGAGTAGCACAGGTACACCACAAACAAACAAACAAACAAACACCTTACCCGACTAGAGCAATCTGGATGAGAAGCACCCCAGCGAAGCACAGGAACACCAGCCCCGGCATGAGGAACACGGTCGCTCCGAACACGCTGTTCCACACAGGGACAAACAGCACACCGGCCAGGCTCTCGGTACAGGCGATCAGGGCAAACAGGCTGCCTGCAGGGGGGAGGGGGAGGTGGGCATTTACTTCCTTTTAGATCTATTCTGATTTAGACAAGAGACTTATTGGACCAGTTAAACTGTGATATCCAACACAAAAATTGGACTCACCCAAATTTTTGACTGAACAGCACCAGTCTTTGTCAAGGAATGAACAATGCACGGCAACTTAACTGGTCCAATAATGACTAATCTACCAACACAGAAGAACTTTCAAGTTAAGAGCCAAGGACAATATGGCACTGCATGCACTCAAGTAAATATCTTAACACATAAAAAAAAAACAAGTTTTGGGTCGTAGCGTGTACAGTCCACTGGGGAGCCACCCTGCCTCTGGACCAAGAGGCTGAATCCTGGCTAATGTCGCTTACCCGACATGCATGATACCAGAAAGGGTCGCGGTCCACTGTTCATTGTGCTTGTTAAAAAGAGCTAGGGGAATTTTCCCTGTATAATGAACCTGTAAATACTGTACAATGTCATAGCGTCTGTTATCTCTGTCACGACCAGTGGAAGATCAAACTGACGGATTATCCAGTTCACAAGACTGGTTCAAGATTTTCGTGTTCTCACCCTGTTGAGTTTGCGGCACCATTTTGGACATGACAGCCTTCATGAGTGGTGCAGGCATGGACTGGAGACAGGCAGCCGCAGAGGCTGGAGTTGGAGACAAGAGAAAACGTTATGAAATACTGTAATTCACTTTGTCTTCTCGGTATTAAACTTGCACGGTCTGAGAAAATTTAACTTGTTCTCGGAACTAAATGTTCACGGTGGCGGCAGGTGGGCATTGAAAAGTCTCATGTATTATTTGTCATCAGTAATGATAAGTTCACTTTACAGTCATCACTAGGGGTGGGTACCGGTACAGAAAATTCAGGTCCAGGTCCGGTTCAGGTCCAAAGGATCAGGTCCAGGTCCGGACCTGAACCTGGACCTGATGCAGTATGACTCATACCAATGATCCATTTCACTACAAAGAGATTTGTTTGGTGGAGTATTAGACTTACACTGGCGTTTTAAAATCCTTCAACGCTAACCTGTACGATTGGCTATAAAACTAGGTAGAAATTACTATAAACTCTACTCTACTTCACTCTTGTTATTTTCTGCCACCTGCAAGCGCCAAAACGTATGAATGCCTGATGAAATAATCTGTTAATTTTCTAATCGGTCCAACATCCGGTCCACCTAATTTTTTCAGGTCCGGTTTTTCTGGACCGGTCCTATAAGAAAAACCGGTTTTGTACCGGTAGGCTGTACCGATACCCAGCCCTAGTCATCACCGTGAAAACCGTGAACATACACTACCAAAAATGCCATTCTTATTTATCTTTGTGGAAGAAAATTTATCTTCCACAAAGAAAATTATTCTCTGTGTGAGAAAATAAGAAAATAAGAAAATGTCAGTTAGAAGGTGAAAGTTTTCTTAGAATATTTTTCTCAGACCAAGCTGTTCTTTCTTAAAGTTTTGGGACTAAAAACTTAAGATAAATCTTCTTGTGACAAGAATGATTCTGTGGTACAGAATTTATATCTAATCATAGTTTTAAACCTATAAATGTTTTCTAAACTAAGAAAAATCATCTTATTCTAGAACAAAGATTAAATATCTTATAGCAGGAAAACCTAGATTATGTATCTTGAAAGGTTCTTGTAGCAAGAAAATCTTTCTGTCCTTAATAATAAATTTCTTGTTGCTTCTTTCACTAACCATACTATGCATCTTGTATGAAGATTTAGATTCTTTCAACAAGAATAACCTTCCGTCCTTAAGAATAGATGTCTTAAACCAATTATATATTATCTTGTACAAAGATTAAGATTCTGGTAGCAGGTCAAACCTAGAATCAGTTTCTTGAAAGTTATTTGGAAGCAAGGAAACCTTTCTGTCCTAAAGAACTAAGTTACCAGTTAACAGAATATGCGTCTTGTGCTAAGATTCAGGATCTTGCTCAAGAATTCCTTTCTAATCTTAAGACTGATACTCTTACTCTTAGACAGTGATTCTCTGTACAAGTCTGGAAATCTTGCACCAGGAATATTTTACTTGCACCAAGAATCAGCTTCTGGTTCAAGAATTTCTTCCTTCCTAAAGACACACCAAGAAATTGTCTCTTGCATTGAGATTCACTTTCTTGAACAATCATTCCTGCTGTCAAATACTTAAAAACAGAAAATCACTAAATAGTTAATAGCAACTACAAAAATGTTAGAGGAAGAAATCTCAACAAATTATGATAGTATAGGAATGTTTATTACCACATTCTTACATAAGACTTATGAAGTATGATCACAATAGTAACAGTCTTTGAATGGAAATACTTTTACGATGACAGTACCAGACAAACATCAATAATTATGGTAGAATTTCCTATAGTATTATAATAATATATAACTAATACCCAAGGAGCATATTAATTCCTTTACATTCAAACTGCCAATTATTTATCTTGATATACTTACAAGAAGAAAAATCTCAAATTCGTTACCCTTCTCAAAGAAGCATTTACAGCAATATTATAGCTGTTTTGTAGCAGAATATGCTAAGGCCATAATCTATAAACTTAGATATAACTATTCCATATGGTTTCAGATTATCACATTCCAAAATAGAGCAAACCCTTGCAGTGAACTTTTCATTCTTGACATTTGGTATATGGTCAAAACCTCCGGACACCTAGAGAAAAAGTGAAAGACCTTGTTACTTCGTAGTCTTACACAAAACAACAAAAAAGGTATCAAGTAAACAATTTTGAATAATATATATTAATTTCAGTAATGTATTGTACTATATACCTATTCTTTAACCCACTGGTGACACATATAGATATGTATGTATACTTGATACCGTAATGAAATTTGTTTTTGAACCGAAATACAGCAGACTAACCCTGTGATATGAAATGGAATCTCCCAACGATTATTTTGATTAGACATACAATGTGCACATAGAATTTGGCAGCCAAAAGGTGGATATACATGTAGCTATGGAAACAACTCTTGCCTCACCATATCTACTGCTTTGTCAAGATTCTGTGCCTTGTTGCTTTTGAATCCTATACTCTAAAGTCATGCATGGACTTCTTTTATCTCGAAGTATTTCAAGGTGGGGGAGGGGGGCACACTTACCTTATCCTTCATATCTTGTTCCCAGCTGTTTCCGCTGCATAGTTGTTGATTTTTAGCAAATTGAACCCAGTCACCAGTGCCTCACATGATCATGGTCCCTTTTACCTTACTTTTGCTGTAAAACTGGCACGAGTCATCAACTGATACAAAGAGTAGTGAACTGAGCTGCTGCAACTGTCACTGTTCAAAATGGAGATGGGGTAGCCCAACTGTACTCTGGGATACAGATCAACCAATCAGGGGTTCAGAAAAAGTCACATGACCAGAGAGGCTAGAAAAACAAGAAATGTTAAGAAATATTTTCTTATAACTGTTCAAAATAGAGATGGACCACCTGGGGTAGCCCAACAGTACTCTGAGATACAAATAAACCAATCAGGAGTTCAGAAAAAGTCACATGACAAGATATGCTAGAAAATCAACAAATGTTTTCTTGTTACCAAGACTAATTCTTAACAAAGACACCAAATGGCTTTTGATTTGAGGAAAGCAAAACATAACTTTGAAATAAACATAGCTTGGTCACCAACAGAAATTTCAAAAGAAAGGTTACCATACTATTCAACTATATTATAAATGTTATATCTTGCAACTATCTCTAGGTGCCATGAATCCCCAAAAATATCTTGTTTTTCTCAATCAAGAAAGTTAAGAAATATATTCTAGTATATCTTAAACATTACCAAGAAAAACAAGAAGCATCTTTCTTAAGCTTTTTGAATAAGGAAAACATAAAATTAAAGAATTTTATGCTAGTTGTAACTTTTTGTTTTGATTTCTTGATTTTATAATTTTTCAAACCTATATTTGATCAAGTAAGTGAAGAAAAGAATTCTTGTATCTTCTTAAACATAACCAAGAAAATCAAGAATTATCTTTCTTAAACTTTCTGGATAAGGAAAATAAGAACATTTGTGAATTTTATGCTTGTCATATCTTGTTTTAGAGTTTCTTTTTTTCTTCTTTTTCTTAACATTATTTGGTCAAGAAAGTGAAGAAAAAAGTTCCTGTATCTTCTAAATTGTTAGAAAGAAAAACAAGAATCATCTTTCTCAAACTCCCTGTATAAGAAAATCAAGAAAAGTCAAGAATGTTCTTCTAGCAAACCAAGATTTTATGTAGAAATTGAAAAATGACAAGATTAAAGATCTTACGGTTAGAATCTATGGAATACTCTGTTTGATCTTAGAGAAAATGAATCTTATGGTAAGATTGAAAAATAAAGTTTTTCTTAAATTTCTAGAAAATTCTTGTTGGCAAGTATCTTAATAGAAATACTTTCTTCACTTAAGAAAAAATAGAGAAAAACTCTTTCTCCAAGAACTAACATACAGAGATTTTGCAGAGAGTTTCTTACTTTCCTTGAATTTTCTTTACCGAAGAAAATCTTTCTCTTCATAAGAAAACAAGAAAAATAAGAAAAACCATTTTTGGTAGTGTAGAAGTACATTGAAAAATCAGGAATTACAGTATTCCTTGTGAGTTGATGAAGGTAACAATGGACATCCAGGTGATAAGATATGCCCAATAGCAGTTACTTAAGCATCTGGATATGACCTAAGACATTTCAGGTAGCATACA